>CM019707.1:34661644-34941644 GCA_009760885.1 Achatina immaculata | reverse complement strand
ATTATGACATGACCCAGCGTCCTCTCGGAGCACAGCCTCCCCCTCCCTCCCCTCCCCCTCTTCCGACCTCACTCTTCGGACGCCATCTCTAAGATGTCGAGGAATGAAAGAGATGAGAGGGGGAAAAAAAGAAGAGGCTTTTGTGTTTGATTTCATTAGAATAAGAGTCTTCGGTTGTAGAATTATCGTGATTAGATCTAGCGCTGTCACTTGACTAGATTAAAAGCAAAACTTCCACAATTTTTATGCCCCGTCTTTTTTTAAAATTTAGTTATTTTTGTTTTGTTTCCATGCTCTCGCTTTTCGTTATTGTGAACATATTGATGTATTATGTGGTTACTATTGATATATCTGCCTGTTCGTGGACTTTCATTGATTTGAGCAGTGTACGTACCTGACAAATGTGTACTTTTGTTTTCTTATCTGTTCCTATTTTACAACTTTTATAAAGCTGCAAACTTTGCTCCACGTTAATTCTAAGTAAAACACAGAAATACAGCTCAGAGATAATCACACCAGGAAGTTATAAATAAAACACACACAGGAAACAGATCGTGTGTGTGTGGTGTGTGTGTGTGTGGTGTGTGTGTGTGTGTGGTGTGTGTGTGTGTGGTGTGTGTGTGTGTGGTGTGTGTGTGTGTGTGGTGTGTGTGTGTGTGGTGTGTGTGTGTGTGTGTGTGGTGTGTCTAGCGAAGGATTTTAAGAACTAATGCACAAGAACCCCCAAACTGCAATGGGAGGGTTGGTAGATCTAGCAGACACCTACAGTGTTTGTCAATCAATACTCGGAGAGATATTCAGGTAAAGTCTAAATAAAACGAAAGTAGCATTTTTCTAACTCAACCCATATATTTTTTTTAAATGATAGGGGAACATCCTTTCAGTTCTTTCTATCAAAAAATAGTTCTTACTATCAAAAAATAGTTTTTTCTATCAAAATTTCATCAAATTTATTCTGGCACAGCGTGGAAATTAATTTAAGAGTGAAAGAACATTAATGAGATTAATGAGCTCAGTCTACACCTTGTCATTCATCAGTAACTTCACCATACATATGAAGTTCTGGGTTTTACAACATTGCATAACAAATATGAGGTTTAATCTATCGATAATGATGATGATGATGATGACGATGACGATGAAGAAAAGATACAAATGACACATTTAAGCTTCGGCATCAAAAGGTTAATTATGTTTTTACATGCCCGTCTTCGATTTCAAATAAGAGAGGGGGAAGAAATGGGCCTTCTTTGCCAGTATTTAGGTCAGTATCATAGCAAAGAGAAAACAACTCGTGTAACTAGATTGAGCAGTCTCTATCACCCGACTCATGCTACTCTGCTGAAGAACATATTGTGTAAATGGACAGAAAAAAAAACATCTACTATGAAATATAATCGACCTTATATATGACGACATAATAGCAATCGTATCACACACAAAAAAACTAACGTAAAGTGAATAAAGAGAGGAGTTTTATAACAAGATACGTGAAAAATTATGAGAAAACCCAGTCCAGTTTTTGGGTCTAGAGTATTTTTTCCCCAGTCCTTTCTACGTATGTACCAAAATGATTAGAGAAGGAATGGACACTGAGCTACAGGGACGGACAGTTTTGATACTTGTCATGTCTGAAGATATTTGCTGGAGGCGGAAACATGTTCCATCAGGAGCTTTTGACCAACACATCGTTGAGATTATGACATGACCCAGCGTCCTCTCGGAGCACAGCCTCCCCTCTCCCCCCCCCCCCCCGACCTCACTCTTCGGACGCCATCTCTAAGATGTCGAGGAATGAAAGAGATGAGAGGGGGAAAAAAAAGAAGAGGCTTTTGTGTTTGATTTCATTAGAATAAGAGTCTTCGGTTGTAGAATTATCGTGATTAGATCTAGCGCTGTCACTTGATAGATTAAAAGCAAAACTTCCACAATTTTTATGCCCCGTCTTTTTTTAAAATTTAGTTATTTTTGTTTTGTTTCCATGCTCTCGCTTTTCGTTATTGTGAACATATTGATGTATTATGTGGTTACTATTGATATATCTGCCTGTTCGTGGACTTTAATTGATTTTACAGTGTACGTACCTGACAAATGTATACTTTTGTTTTCTTATCTGTTTCTATTTTACAATTTTTATAAAGCTGCAAACTTTGCTCCACGTTGATTCTATCTAAAACACAGAAATACAGCTCAGAGATAATCACACCAGGAAGTTATAAATAAAACACACACAGGAACCAGATCGTGTGTGTGTGGTGCGTCTAGCGAAGGATTTTAAGAACTAATGCACAAGAACCCCCAAACTGCACTGGGAGGGTTGGTAGATCTAGCAGACACCTACAGTGTTTGTCAGTCAATACTCGGAGAGATATTCAGGTAAAGTCTAAATAAAACGAAAGTAGCACATTTCTAACTCAACCATATTTTTTTTAAATGATAGGGGAACATCCTTTCAGTTCTTTCTATAAAAAATAGTTCTTTCTATCCAAAAATAGTTTTTTCTATCAAAATTTCATCAAATTTATTCTAGCACAGCGTGGAAATTAATTTAAGAGTGAAAGAACATTAATGAGATTAATGAGCTCAGTCTACACCTTGTCATTCATCAGTAACTTCACCATACATATGAAGTTCTGGGTTTTACAACATTGCATAACAAATATGAGGTTTAATCTATCGATAATGATGATGATGATGATGACGATGACGATGAAGAAAAGATACAAATGACACATTTAAGCTTCGGCATCAAAAGGTTAATTATGTTTTTACATGCCGTCTTCGATTTCAAATAAGAGAGGGGGGAAGAAATGGGCCTTCTTTGCCAGTATTTAGGTCAGTATCATAGCAAAGAGAAAACAACTCGTGTAACTAGATTGAGAGTTATGCCAAGTCTCATTCTCGCCTCGGTCTAACCCTTGCCAAGCCCAATAAAAACATTTATTCCCGGTCTCGCAAATCAGGGTCTGCGATCAGGACTACTTAAGCTGAAGGAGCTGATGCTCGACCTCTCATTTCCTTGGCGGAATTAAAGGAAAACACTGTCCGCGCCCCAGAGGTAGTCTGTGTTGACGTCTCACAGCCAAAACAGCCAGCGCGGCATTTGCTCTTCAAAGTTTGAGAGATGCCCTTGCATTTAGGCAGTTCCACAGACAGGGATAAACGAAAGAGCTTGTCTAATTTCAAGACACGGAGCCTCCAGCCTAAGACTGACCTCTCAGTGAAAGTATTTAATAATAATAATAATAATAATAATTTAGGGGTTCTGACGCTGTCGTTTGTGGATTAAAATGTCTTCCATAAAAATAAAGTGAAGTGACAAACTGTGCCAGAAGCAGCACACGAGAATTATAAAGAAATTGCTAGTTCATTCATTATAGAAAACAAGTTGAACTCTTTCCAGACTAAATGTTTACGAAGAATTAGAAAAATATATTGGCCAAACACCATAAGAAATAATGCACAATTATTGGCAGAAATGCAGACGAAGCCACTGTCAGCAATTATTGAGGAAAGACGCTGGCGATGGTTGGGACATGTGCTCCGAATGACTGACAACTCACTACCAAAAAATAGCACTAAGATGGACACCACAGAGGAACAGAAGTAAGGGCAGACCAAAAGAGATATGGAGAAGAACAGCAGGGAGGATGTTGAGCAATAGAGGGCTCACCTGGGCAAGAGCAGAAAAAAAGGCAAAGGACAGGCATTTGTGGAAAACCCTTGCGGAACCCAATGTTCCTTGGGCGCTTAAGATTCAGAGACAGAGAGAGAGAGAGAGAGAAAGAGAGAGAGAAAGTTCATTAGCATGTCCCTTGTTGAATTTTTACTCCCAAACAGCACTCCTGTAGGCCTCTCGGTTGTAAGCAAGATGCCCTGCTGCTGATGCATCCATTTGCAGATCACCACCGATGTCTTGCAGCCATCTTCACCTTGGTCTTCCTCTTTTTCTTTTTCCCATTATGTACCCTTCTAAGACGGTCTTCTCTAGATGTTTAATACAATTAAAATTGGTAGTTAGTTTTTTTGTTTTTTTTTAAATGGAGATTCAGTACATTTCTAGAAGTTGGGAACTTGAAACTCTAGCACAGATGATGGTGCTGTGAAGATACTGATGTACTTCCGCTGGTTAACTGGTTAAAGTTAAAACTCTGGGTCAGATGATGTTACTGTGAAGATATACTTCCACTGGTTAACTGGTTAAAGATCCGTTTTCACGCTTCTGTAGGGGGTCTTAAGAGCAGATTTCTTCTGGGGCTTTCTCGATCCCTGTCCTGGAGCTTTATTTGTTGACAGCCTGCTTGTAGTATCATGCAGCATGTTTGTAGTATCATGCAGCATGTTTGTAGTATCATGCAGCATGTTTGTAGTATCACGCAACATGTTTGTAGTATCACGCAGCATGTTTGTAGTATCATGCAGCATGTTTGTAGTATCATGCAGCATGTTTGTAGTATCGCGTCACTCTATTTGTAGCATCATGCAACAGGTTGGCAGTGCCGAAGCAGTGTGTTTGTACCGCCACGCATCATGTTTGCTGTGTCACAACATTCTGTTTGTAGTGTTATAACAGCCTGTTTGTAGTAAGTTTGCATGCCTGATTGTAGCAAGGCAACTTCATGCTTGTAGTATCATGCAGCCTGGTTGTAGCAAGGCAACTTCATGCTTATAGTATCATGCAGCCTGATTGTAGCAAGGCAACTTCATGCTTGTAGTGTCATGTAGCCTGATTGTAGCAAGGCAACTTCATGCTTGTAGTATCATGCAGCCTGATTGTAGCAAGGCAACTTCATGCTTGTGTTGTCATGCAGCCTGACTGTAGCAAGGCAACTTCGTGCTTGTAGTGTCATGTAGCCTGATTGTAGCAAGGCAACTTCATGCTTGTATTGTCATGCAGCCTGATTGTAGCAAGCCAACTTCATGCTTGTATTATCATGCATCCTGATTGTAGCAAGGCAACTTCATGCTTGTACTGTCATGCAGCCCGCTTGTAGTGTCAAACAATCTCTTTGTAGTCATGCGACCCATTTGTAGTGTTACAATATTTTGTAGTGTCGTATTTGCCTTATCTTGACTTGTCTTGTCTTATCTTGCTTTACTTTACTTTGTCTTGTCTTGTCTTATCTTGCTTTACTTTACTTTGCCTTGTCTTGTCTTGCTTTAACCTGTCTTGGTTTCTTTTGATTTATCTTGTCTTTTCTTGCTTTAACTTGTCTTCTCTTGTCTTGCTTTACCTTGTCTTGTCTTGATTTAACTTGTCTTGTCTTGCTTTAACTTGTCTTGTATTGTTTTAACCTGTCTTGTCTAGTCTTACAATAACTTGTCTTGTCTTGCTTTAACCTATCTTGTCTTGTCGTGCTTTAATCTGTCTTGTCTTGTCTTGCTCTACCTGGTCTTGTCTTGCTTTAACCTGTCTTGTCTTGTCTTGCTTTAAATTATCTTGTCTTGCTTTAACCTGTTTTGTCTTGCTTTAACCTGTCTTGTCTTGCCTTAACCTATCTTGTCTTGCTTAACCTGTCTTGTCTTGCCTTAACCTTCTTGTCTTGTCTTGATTTAACATGTCTTGTCTTGCTTTAACTTGTTTTGTCTTGTCTTGCTTTAACCTGTCTTGTCTTGCTTTAACTTGTCTTGTCTTGTCTTGTTTTAACCTGTCTTGTCTTGTCTGTTTTAACCTGTTTTGTCTTGTCTTGCTTTAATCTGTCATGTTCTTGTTTTAACTTGTCGTGTCTTGCTTTAACCTGTCTTATCTTGTCTTGCTTTAACTTGTCTTGTCTTGTCTGTTTTAATCTGTTTTGTCTTGTCTTGCTTTAATCTGTCATTTTCTTGTTTTAACTTGTCGTGTCTTGCTTTAACCTGTCTTGTCTTGCTTTAACCTCTTGTCTTGCTTTAACCTCTTGTCTTGCTTCAAATTGTCTTGTCTTGTTTTGGTTTAACCTGTCCTGTCTTGTCTCCTCCCTTCAGTGATGAGAAGAAACTGAGGTGGGTCCAGTGGTGTGTTTTATTTAAGATTTATTTTAGTTTCTCCATCCTCCTTCTCCCTGGGCGGCCCCTCCTTTTGGTAGTATAAGTGTTTTCTGTGTTACACTGTCCGGTAGTTTGTATATCTTGTAAGACAATAACGTGATATTTCATGTCAAATCTTATTCATTGAAATATTGTATTGTTGTTGTGTTTTATAGATACAGTTTGCTACCACTAATTGAAAGTAGTGCGTGCGACCCCGCCAAAATTGCCGCGTCTACTTGTCAAGATTCTTACCAGGCGCTGCGGAGTGCGTTCACCGTGCAGACATTGTCTTTCAATGGCGGAGAACGTATAAACTATAGACCTGTCCTGAGGTAAGTCAGTCAGTCATTTGCATGTCCCTAGCGAAACTTTGCCTCCCTAACAGCACTCCTGTAGGCCTCTCGGTTATGAACAAGATGGCCTGCTGCTGATGCATCCATTTGCAGGTTATCATCGATGTCTTGCAGCCATCTTCACCTTGGTCTTCCTCTCTTTCTTTTTTTCCTATTATGTACCCTTCCAAGAAGGTTTTCTCTAAATTCTCCTGACGCTTAATATGTCCAAAATATTGAAGTTTTCTCTCTTTAATCACTTTAAATAGCCAACTTTCTTCAATATTAAGATCTTGTAGTACGGATGTATTTTCCTTTGTTGTGTCCATGATATCTGAAGAACTCTACTGCAATATTTACATTCAAAGGCATTTATGTATTTCTCAGCTGTTTTGTTTAGTGTCCAGGTCTCACAGGCATATGTTGCGATGGGAAAGATGCACGCTCTAAAATATCCTAATTTTTTTTTTTTTTGTGTGTAGTTCTGTCTGTTCCTCTCCACAGCTTCTTTAGTTGTTTTACTTTCTGAAGAGCGATATATGTCCTCCTTTTAATTTCCCTCGTTGTATCTCTGCCCTGAGGACATCTAAGATAACCCTGTAAAAGTTTTCATTGTCAGTTTTTCTAGTTAGCTTTTTTTTTTTTTGTTTGTCACACATCTACACAGATAACTGTCCCTGTGTTGTTTTCTCATACATCTACACAGATAACTGTCCCTGTGTTGTTTTCTCACACATCTACACAGATAACTGTCCCTGTGTTGTTTTCTCACACATCTACACAGATAACTGTCCCTGTGTTGTTTTCTCACACATCTACACAGATAACTGTCCCTGTGTTGTTTTCTCACACATCTACACAGATAACTGTCCCTGTGTTGTTTTCTCACACATCTACACAGATAACTGTCCCTGTGTTGTTTTCTCATACATCTACAAAGATATCTATATATGAGTATATGTATATCACAGACTCGCGGACATGTAAAGGCAATATTACCCCAGCTTTTTTATTATTATTATTTAGTTCTGCTATCTCCCGAAGGGGAACTAATCAAGAAACAGAAAAATAAAATATCTACATGCCAGTTAACATGGCCGAGGAGTGTAAAAAAGCGTCCGTGGGAAGGGTAAGCTAGGAAATGACGACATGAGACAACTGGTAGCAACTACACCCTGCTTACAATATATAGAGAGAAACAACGAATAACTGGTTTGGCCACTAAATGAAAATGTCGCATAATACAGCAAGCCACAAGGCTCTTCAGGGAAAGAACTTCAGGACACCGATCAAGAGGAAGACTGGGATAGATGAAGTTATAGAAACAATCACGGATTACGACAAGAACATTACTGAGGACACTCATATGGTCCAGAAATGTCAACCGCATCTCCCCTTGATACCTCACGGTACAAGAAGCATAAAAGTAAAGTAAGACTAGTGAAGGAGCCAGGTGAAACTTTGCATTGTTGGCTTCTTCCATGTTACAGCCTGCTCCATCCATTTCTCCAGTTGAAGGACAAGTCCCATCTGGCTGTGTGTAGTATTCATTGTTTGCACCCACTCTCTTAGCCTGTCGCTTCTTTCTAAAACATTACCCAAGCAGAAAAAAAATATGTGCCACCATGGAACCCCGCACTGCAGCAGGCACAAATTTCCTGTCTCCCTAAGGCAGTTCTCCCTTAGAGACCGTCTCCAGTACAGCATCTCCCATGAGAGCTTGGAGTGTCTTGCGATGAGTCAAAGTTTGCCATCAAAACTAGAGTGCAGACGGGAATGGCCAGAATAAACATGGTGGACGCATCAAAAGATCAAAGGCTTTAATGGCCGGAAAACACAAGTTCGGGTAGAAACAGGGTTTTACGATGAAGCAGAGGAGCAAATATTGGAGTAACATGCAGGGGAGACTTTACTAGACCTCCTAACCTACAACAAATGAGTTAAATTTGAAACATTTGGTTGACATTTTTCTTGGAATATTGTGTAATCTACAGTTGGAACGTGAAGACTTTTCCACAGTTTTTAATTGCCCATAATATTTTTAACATTCTTGGCGCATGGCCGGAACCAGGAAGGAAAGTATTTTAGCCTGAACTCTTCTCACTGCAGGTTACACTGACCACGTACTTGAAGACATTAGACAAATTTATATCTGAACCCAAAATTTACATCTGAAATGGAAGGAAGAAAAGACGATGGAATGTGGGTAATATTAAAAGATGAACAGAACAAATTTTAAAAAAAACGTATTCTAAGTTCCATAATAATGATGACGATTTGGAGAGAAGTGACGAAATAGAAATAGTGAAATTGCCGAACATAGACAGTTTCACATTCTTTTATGTTTATGTTTGTTTTTTTTGCTCATGAGCAAGGTGTGTTGTCGAAATATTGGTTGTGTTTATTGCGTTTCAACGCATATTTTCCTTTTTTCGTTGAGTTTCTTGTATGATTTTTCAGTACTTCTCCGGCCAGTGTTTTTTTTATTTTTTTTTTGGATACTCTCTGTCATTATAACTGTCTTTGTCGGACACGTCTGTGAAAAGACTGTTCTAGTTAAGAGAAATATTGTAAAATTGTAACTTACTCTTGTAAAATGTTCAGGATGTTGTCAACTTTTTTGGTGTCTATTATTTCCCCATTATGTTTCCGTGGAATATTACAATTTCACTTAAAGGTCAAGACATATTACAATTTCACTTAGAGGCCAAGACACCAAAATCGTTTTCATTTTTAAACAGTCATGAGCTTAGTTAAAATATCCCTGTCATGCGAAGAAATCTTACTGACAGATCCATTATGAAAAATATAACTAGGGCTTCATAAGAGAATTGGTTAAAGCTCAATAACATTTACATAATATGAAGTAAAAGCTATCTTTTTATTTTTATGCCTGCTGTAGTTTGTGATAGACCTCTTCTAGTGCGTAGATAAAGTAAAGATGGCCATGACTTAGTTAATAGTTAACTAACTGAACTGCGGCTAGTAGTGAATTATGCACATATTCATTCATTCATTCATTCATTTGCATGTCCCTTGCGGAACTTTGCCTCACTAGCAGCTCTCTTATAGGCCTCTCGGTTGTGAGCAAGATGGCCTGCTGCTGATGCATCCATTTGCAGATCATCAACGATGTCTTGCAATCATCTTCGCTTTGGTCTTCCTCTCTTTCTGTTCCCCATTATGTACCCTTCCAAGACGGTTTGAATTCTACAAACAGATAAAATAACTACACATTGGATTTTAACACTAGTGAAAGGACATTGAAGAGGTTAAATAGTGATGACAAATGTGATTTAGTGTTTTGGTGTATGATAGATAGCTCATCATTTGGGTGCAGGAAATATGACTATGGATGAAACTAACGAGGAAAGAAAACAAATAAGCTGCACATAATCAACATACAATACAGAGAAAGAATGCTCGTACATTTGTTTACTGAGAACACGAAGGAAGGAGACAAAATGTGAAATGCGAGTATTTATAAACTGTACAAATAAATTAATGAAAGAGAAATCTTGGGAGGCAGTAGTGCAAGAGAAACGTAGAAAGTTTTAAAAGTCGACAAGTAAATTAGGATAATATCTGAAAAAAAAAAGAAATTCCAGTAAAATGAGGAGGGTAGAGAAGTAACATGCTTACTGAGAGTAGGAATTCTGGTGTACAACTAAACAGTTACGTCACTGGCTACAAATTATAGAGTACAACTAAGCAATTTATTCATTGGCTACGAATTCTGGTGTACAGCTAGAGAATTATGTCAATGGCTACGAATTCTGGAGTACAAGCAAAAGGTTACGTCATTCATCAGAAACCATAGAAAAATAAACAGAAAGGTACGGGTTAATCGGAGTACGCGGAGTGATATTTTGTAGCCTAAAAGACGCTCTAGGCAAACAAAAAAAAAAGAAAGGACATTGCTCAAAATTTCTATCGGCTTTTTTTCCTCATGAGCAAGGTGTGTTGTCGAAATATTGGTTGTGTTTATTGCGTTTCAACGCATATTTTCCTTTTTTCGTTGAGTTTCTTGTATGATTTTTCAGTACTTCTCCGGCCAGTGTTTTTTTTATTTTTTTTTTTGGATACTCTCTGTCATTATAACTGTCTTTGTCGGACACGTCTGTGAAAAGACTGTTCTAGTTAAGAGAAATATTGTAAAATTGTAACTTACTCTTGTAAAATGTTCAGGATGTTGTCAACTTTTTTGGTGTCTATTATTTCCCCATTATGTTTCCGTGGAATATTAAAATTTCACTTAAAGGTCAAGACATATTACAATTTCACTTAGAGGCCAAGACACCAAAATCGTTTTCATTTTTAAACAGTCATGAGCTTAGTTAAAATATCCCTGTCATGCGAAGAAATCTTACTGACAGATCCATTATGAAAAATATAACTACGGCTTCATAAGAGAATTGGTTAAAGCTCAATAACATTTACATAATATGAAGTAAAAGCTATCTTTTTTATTTTTATGCCTGCTGTCGTTTGTGATAGACCTCTTCTAGTGCGTAGATAAAGTAAAGATGGCCATGACTTAGTTAATAGTTAACTAACTGAACTGCGGCTAGTAGTGAATTATGCACATATTCATTCATTCATTCATTCATTCATTTGCATGTCCCTTGCTGAACTTTGCCTCACTAGCAGCTCTCTTATAGGCCTCTCAGTTGTGAGCAAGATGGCCTGCTGCTGATGCATCCATTTGCAGATCATCAACGATGTCTTGCAATCATCTTCGCTTTGGTCTTCCTCTATTTCTGTTCCACATTATGTACCCTTCCAAGACGGTTTGAATTCTACAAACAGATAAAATAACTAAACATTGGATTTTAACACTAGTGAAAGGACATTGAAGAGGTTAAATAGTGATGACAGATGTGATTTAGTGTTTTGGTGTATGATAGATAGCTCATCATTTGGGTGCAGGAAATATGACTATGGATGAAACTAACGAGGAAAGAAAACAAATAAGCTGCACATAATCAACATACAATACAGAGAAAGAATGCTCGTACATTTGTTTACTGAGAACACGAAGGAAGGAGACAAAATGTGAAATGCGAGTATTTATAAACTGTACAAATAAATTAATGAAAGAGAAATCTTGGGAGGCAGTAGTGCAAGAGAAACGTAGAAAGTTTTAAAAGTCGACAAGTAAATTAGGATAATATCTGAAAAAAAAAAGAAATTCCAGTAAAATGAGGAGGGTAGAGAAGTAACATGCTTACTGAGAGTAGGAATTCTGGTGTACAACTAAACAGTTACGTCACTGGCTACAAATTATAGAGTACAACTAAGCAATTTATTCATTGGCTACGAATTCTGGTGTACAGCTAGAGAATTATGTCAATGGCTACGAATTCTGGAGTACAAGCAAAAGGTTACGTCATTCATCAGAAACCATAGAAAAATAAACAGAAAGGTACGGGTTAATCGGAGTACGCGGAGTGATATTTTGTAGCCTAAAAGACGCTCTAGGCAAACAAAAAAAAAAGAAAGGACATTGCTCAAAATTTCTATCGGCTTTTTTTCCTCTGAAAGATTTTCCTCCACAGCAGGACTTCTGAACCCGGGTTTCTCAAGGGACCTACAGGGTTTCTGCCAGAGATTGTGACTGAAAATCCTAAATAAATAAATCCTACTTTAACCGAAGCCGGTTATTCACATAAACCCATGACCCATTCTTTGTCTTTATGGTTTATATAAACATGGAAGAAAAAAAAAACATTTCTACAATAGTAAGTTAATCTTGTTTTTGTTTTTGTCCAAGACAGGTTGGTTTAAAATATCAGTCCCAGTTCTATACAAGTTAGAAGCAACTCTTGTACCTGGCATATACCACAAGTCAGACCTGACGAGCATTTTCTATACTCTTAAGTTTGTTTTCTTCTTTTCAGCGGCGGCCTTTATTGGCAAACTAAAAGTGGGTGAACCATTTCTTCTTCTTCTTATTATTATTATTATTATTTGCCTACACTAGTGGCATCTTATATCCTTCCCGTGCCGGTAAACGTCACACAGGGTTCGCATATTTGTTCGCCAAGTTTTCTTGTTCTCGGTGATTATTTCAACTTTATCAAGGGATGTTATGCCCACTAAAGGGATGTTATGCTTACTAAAGGGATGTTATGCTTACTAAAGGGATGTTATGCCCACTAAAGGGATGTTATGCTTACTAAAGGGATGTTATGCCCACTAAAGGGATGTTATGCCCACTAAAGGGATGTTATGCTTACTAAATGGATGTTATGCTTACTAAAGGGATGTTATGCTTACTAAAGGGATGTTATGCCTACTAAAGGGATGTTATGCCCACTAAAGGGATGTTATGCCCACTAAAGGGATGTTATGCCCACTAAAGGGATGTTATGCTTACTAAAGGGATGTTATGCCCACTAAAGGGATGTTATGCCCACTAAAGGGATGTTATGCCCACTAAAGGGATGTTATGCTTACTAAACTGCCTTCTCTTAACAATGTCCCCTTTAGAGTTTCACGTGGTCGACCTCTTTTCTTCGGGCTGTTGTGCTCCACTTGATAGCTTGTTTTGAGATTCTCTGATTGTTTCTTCTCATCAAGTGGCCAACATATGTCCATCTTCTTTTTCTGATCACCATGATACAGGTTGTTGTTTGCTCATTTGTCTTATCTCTGCGTTGTTCTTGAATTCGTTCCACTTTATACCAAATATTTTCCTGAGGCATTTGTTTTCAAAAGAGTCTAATTTCTTCTCTATTTCTTTAATTGATTTCCAACTTCGCATGCATAAATGAGGGTGGATATCACATTTGAATTGAATAATCTAAACTTGGTTGTTGTACTTATAACTTTTGAAATCCATATGTTCTCTAGATTTTTGAAGATCGATGCTGCTTTTGCAACTCTAATTCTAATTTCTTTCCTGGTGTTACCATCCTGGTCAATGTAGCTGCCGAGTATGCAAATTGGTTTACTTCATCAACAACTGTTCATTCTACGTATATTTTTTCCTTCATGATTAATGAGAAGTTTCATTATTTTTGTTTTGTCTTTGTTAATTTCAAGACCTATTTTGCTAGCCAAGGAAGACAGGGGATCTGTTTTTTCCTGCATCGATTTCACATTGTCACTGATAAGAGTTATGTCATCTGCAAAATCAAGATCTTCTATTTGGGTCCCATGTACCAAGTCAATGCCGGTTTTACCTATACAGCATCTTTTCCTTATAAAGTCTATGGCAATCCCAAAAAGCAATGTAGATAATATATATCCTTGTTTCATGCCTGTTTCAATCTGAAACCATTCGCTGATTCCTTCTTCTGTCTTGACTGCATAAACATATCCGTTGTAGAGATCTCTAGTGATGTGGCATTATTGGAACTGACATATTTTGCAGGGGGAGGGGGTATGGCGGTAATAGCTAGGACGGAGGATGGAGGAAGGGGTGAGGGGGGAGGGGGAAACGTGAAGCGAAAAATGAGCGGAGGTGGGGGGAGGGTAAATATTTTAAAGCCGGGGTTGCACAGGGATAAAAAAAAATAGTCCAAGAATTCCACGGTGGCAGAAAGGTTGAGAAACACTCACCTACAGAATGTCGTCAAGTGGAAAAGTCAGTCCGTGGAACAATGTTCTCTGTTCCCTGCTGAGACCTAGAAGTTCTTGGCCGCTGCTGATGATGATGTCACGAAGATCATGCAGGGAATATTTGATACCAGTCTGGCAAGATGCTATTATCTTTGAGGTGTAGAGCGGAAGTAGAAAATCGCTGTTTCCAGCAAACTGCGCCATCTTCAAGTGGTGTCACAACAGCCTGGCAGAGAATCACCACGAGGGGGGGGGGAACTAATTTGCAGACCGTGATGGCAGCTCTATTTTACCGGCTAACACATCCTTTGATCCAAACTATGGCACATGAACCACATAACCTACCCCATAGAAAACAAGTAAAAGATAGTCCCATAGCAAACGCCGTAGGGGATGAAGCGTTAGAGACCTCATTATGCTGGGCCATCAGCGTATGAGGTAGGGTGGGCCAGTTCCTTTCCTCGCTGCCTTTCTTTCCCACATTTTCTCTCTGGTACCCATTTTACGAAGCCGAGTCGACCTTGGGGTCTTATTGGTTGGAAAAAAATCCCCCTCAGCTGGGGATTCGAACCCTCGACCATTCGGTTGCTAGACAAGTGCTCTAAACACTACGCTAGCCGATCCCCAAAGCAAAGCAGGGTTTAAAAACTGAAAAAAAAATTGTTGTTCTGTCCGAGATTGCATCAGTGATTAAAATTCATGGTAGTGGACCTAAAACAGAAGAAAATGTGTGTGTACAAGACCACGAAGAGTAACCTGTGGCTCATTCTAAGCACAGCACCTGCAGAACAAAGATGCTTTCGTGTTAGTTGTCTTAACTTCGTAACTAGAACTGAAGGATTGATGATGATGATGATGATGATGATGATGATCATGATGATGATCATGATGATGATGATGACGACGACGACGATCATCATCATCATCATCATCATCATCATGAGCATTATCTCTCTCTCTCTCTCTTTCTGAATCTTAGGTGTCCAAGGCACACAGGTTTTCGCCGAGGGTTTCCCACAAACGCTTGTCCTTTGCCTTTTTTCCCGCTCTTGCCCAGGTGAGCCCTCTATTGCTCAACATCCTCTCTGTTGTTCTTCTCCGTGTCTCCTTCGATCTACCCGTAATTCTATTCCTATGTGGTGTCCATCTTAGTGCTTTTTTGAGCATTAGTACAATTTATTAAATAAAAAAAAAAGAACTCACCAATGAGAAATACTCTTTTCTTTTTTTTTCCTGAAGATTTACAAACAAAAGTATTTACCTGCATCGGAAATACCTGTATGGCCTTACTTCAAATCTCGGCTCACCAGGCGTCCACCCCTTCCCTATGTTCCTAAATATTTCCGTCAGACCACATGCGTACACTGCAAATGTTCGTGTGTGTTCATATGTTCTCAGTTTATTCAAAGTTTGTTCCAGCTAGCATCAGTGCTGTGGGACACTGGAACTTCTATAGAACAGCTTAAGAACCTCTGAAACTCATTTAAGCGTGATCATTTTTAATGTCGTAATGGATGCTACAGGACTCAGTTAACGTCTTTTGAACTTTGACCTCATCCTCACATCGCTTGGTGCTCACAGTCGCATGAACGTGTTTATACAGAACGTATTGAGGCTGATTTGTAAACTGATCGAATGATTTCATACATTCTCTTCCAGGATCTCATCAAATAATTTCGTTCAATAACGAAATCGAAATCCCTAATCCCCTCCGCCATTAGAACCTTATTCTTCTTCGTCCTGCACCGCCTCCAACATTTTGTGTCCCGGTGATATTGTTGGGTCAGACAACAGATGTTGCAGTTTTTGTAGACTCCAGCGCTTTCGAGTGACACATCTTTTCTCAGTGTTTACCGCATACAACATGGCGTCCGCTGAATGTGTCACAGAGTATTGTATGCTGTTCTTTAGCTCCGGGCATTTCTTCCATCAAGCTGACATTTTTATATAATGAATTCTGGGATGTAATACTTTTAGCCACGCCCAATTTTTTGTTTGTTTGTTTGTCATGTGGGCTTGGAGACGTGCCTGCTTTTTCTTTTATGTTTGGGCTTGAAAACATGCACTATTTTATGTGTGGGCTTGGAGAAATTCACTATTTTATTTATGGGCTTGGAGACATGCACTATTTTATGTGTGGGCTTGGAGAAATTCACTATTTTATTTATGGGCTTGGAGACATGCACTATTTTATGTGTGGGCTTGGAGATGTGCACTATTTTATTTATGGGCTTGGAGACATGCACTATTTTATGTGTGGGCTTGGAGAAATTCACTATTTTATTTATGGGCTTGGAGACATGCACTATTTTATGTGTGGGCTTGGAGATGTGCACTATTTTATGTGTGGGATTGGAGATGTGCACTATTTTATGTGTGTGCTTGGAGATGTGCACTATTTTATGTGTGGGCTTGGAGATGTGCACTATTTTATGTGTGGGCTTGGAGATGTGCACTATTTTATGTGTGGGCTTGGAGATGTGCACCATTTTATGTGTGGGCTTGGAGAAATTCACTATTTTCTTTATGGGCTTGGAGACATGCACTATTTTATTTATGGGCTTGGCGATGTGCACTATTTTATGTGTGGGCTTGGAGACATGCACTATTTTATGTGTGGGCTTGGAGACATACACTATTTTATTTGTGGGCTTGAAGATATGCACTATTTTATGTGTGAGCTTGGAGACATACACTATTTTATGTGTGAGCTTGGAGACATGCACATCAATTGGTCTACTGCTGCATTGTCAGTGTAGTATAAAATGCTGTTTTTTTTCCTATAAAAACAATGGGGGGGGGGCGGGTTATAAAAATACGACATGAAATAAACTGCATGTCCGATACTTATACGTGTATGCGGCTTGTAAAGAGGTCCTTGAATATGACAAAGTTGGGAACCGCTGTTCTAAACAAGCAGATCAGTCACCTCCACGACTGTGAGCAAGAGTTGGTCATGCCCCACAGATTTTGTCTACTTTTTACGCTAGAGATTTTATTTACGTTTTACGCCACGAGTTTTATCCAGTATTTACGCCAAGGATTTTATCTACGTTTTATGATATTTCTATCTATTATTTACGCCAAGGATTTTATCTACGTTTTATGATATAGATTTCTATCTATTATTTACACCAAGGATTTTATATACTATCTATGATATTGATTCCTATCTATTATTTACGCCATCCATTTTATCTACTATCTATGATATAGATTTCTGTCTATTATTTACGCCATGGATTTTATCTACTATCTATGATATAGATTTCTGTCTATTATTTACGCCAAGGATTTTATCTACTATCTATGATATAGATTTCTATCTATTATTTACGCCATGGATTTCATCTACTATTTATGATATAGATTTCTATCTATTATTTACGCCAAGGATTTTATCTACTATCTATGATATAGAATTCTATCTATTATTTACGCCAAGGATTTTATCTACTATCTATGATATAGAATTCTATCTATTATTTACGCCAAGGATTTTATCTACTATCTATGATATAGAATTCTATCTATTATTTACGCCAGAGATTTTATTTACCATTTACACCATGTGTTTTATCTACCATTTACACCATGTATTTTATCTACTATTTACGCCATGTGTTTTATTTACCTTTTACTTCATGTGTTTTATCTACTATTTACGTTACACGTTTTATCTAATACTGACGCCGTAGGTTTTATCTACTACTTATGCTATAGATTTCTTCTACTATTTACGCTACAGATTTTATCTATTATTTACGCAGTAGAGTTTATCTACTACTTACGCCAAGATTTTGTCTACTAATTCGGGTTCTAAATTTCGAATCCTCATCACAGCTACTAACAATGGATTCTTCTGTGCAGAAATTGTTCTTGTCTGGCATCGTTTTGTCTCAGATTTCTTGCCCAGACCTCATAGTTGTCCACTGTTATCTTGCTCCGCGTTCACAATGAAGGTATGCGCCAGCCTGGCCTACCTGTTTGTCTAAGGGCAAACGTTGATAAACACATAAGACACTCTGATGTTGTTTGAATACCTGTGTCGTTTGTTTCTTGTCCAGTATTTTTTTTTTTAGGTTGAGGTATCGCTGGTGGCCAAGAGATTGAAGATGTTCACTTTTCTTGAAGAGGGAAAGTGAAAAGTGGACATGACACCACGTCACTCTCTAATGTTCTGACACGTCAATGATATGACACCATGTCACTCTCTAATGTTCTGACAGGTCAAGAATATGACACCATATCACTCTCTAATGTTCTGACAGGTCAAGAATATGACACCATGTCACTTTCTAATGTTCTGACACGTCAAGAATATGACACCATATCACTCTCTAATGTTCTGACAGGTCAAGAATATGACACCATATCACTCTCTAATGTTCTCACAGATCAAGAATATGACACCATGTCACTCTCTAATGTTCTGACATGTCAAGGACATGACACCATATCACTCTCTAATGCCCTGACAGGTCAAGGATATGACACCATGTCACTCTTTAATGCTCTGACAGGTCAAGGATATGATATCATGTCACCCTCATGTTTTGACAGATCAAGGATATGACACCGTGTCACTCTCTAATGCTCTGATAGGTCAAGGAAAAGATACCATGTCACCCTCTAATGTGCTGATAGGCCAATGATATGATACCATGTCACTCTAAATGTTCTGACAGATCAAGGACATTATCACCTATTCCCGCCTGCTAGGTCCGCCTATGACATAAAAGGCGTATCTCTGGTTTACGTTTAGTCGTAATGGAATTTGTAAACTTTCCTTCAGTAATTTTCCATTGCAAGACTTTGATCGTCAGTTGCCTGGTGTATTTTATATAATATCAGTATAGTGAGGTCTTCTTCTTCGTACGCACGCTGGCGATGATGCATGGTACCCTGATTTTTGCGATGCGCGTTATGGCTGGGTACCTCTGACTTCAGCACCTTTCCTTGCTAGGGCAGACTGTGGTCTTGCTCGGACTGCCATGAAGACAGTGTTGTAGGCTGACCTGGCCAAAACTTTGTTTTCCAGCCTCTGGTGGCTGTACTTAAGCCCCTTCTCTACGTCAGACGGCTTTGAGACAGTTCCACGGAGACACTACGACTGTGGGATGAGGAATCTGATGAGTGCCTCAGTGATATCCATTCCCCGCCACCTATAGTCTGCTGGCTCTGTTTTGTTTACATTATTCTGATAGTGATTGTTGTAAAGACCCATAGGCTTGTCACGTCCTGGATTCATCGGTTTCACATCAGATTTTCCTCATCCCCGCCAGAGATCTCCATGTCCCCATCTGTCCACCAACCTGACATTACATTTTACAAAAATAACAATTACAATTAATGTTGATTGCTACAGGTTTCTGGGCTACAGAAGTAGGTCAGAGTTTTTAAGCAGACAGATCTATGTTCCCTGTCTCACAAAGACTATGTTAAGATAAGTGTGTTCTTAACACAGTAATTCCCGGGGGGGGGGGGAGTATAGTAAGGTGAACTGTCAATATAAAATCTTGTGTGTTTTTGGTATCTTCTTCTTCTTCTTCTTCTGCGTTCGAGATTGTTGGTCACATCAGATCCTGATCCCTGTCGACATGGCAAAGCCCACAGTCCTCTCCAGATCCTGATCCTTGTCGACACGGCAAAGCCCACAGTCCTGTCCAGATCCTGATCCCTGTCGAAACGGCAAAGCCCACAGTCCTCTCCAGATCCTGATCCCTGTCGACACGGCAAAGCCCACAGTCCTCTCCAGATCCTGATCCCTGTCGACACGACAAAGCCTACAGTCCTGTCCAGATCCTGATAGAAGCTTGTGCCCGAGGCTCGTGTCCTCAGGCCGTGTCCCCCGCCTCAAGTCTGCAAGGTTTGGGCTCTCTTTGCAAAAGTTGGGACTCCTTTCACAAAATTTGTGACACTTAAGTATCGGTTTCACAGGGTCAGGAGAACCGCACCAGTGCCTGGCCCCAGGGAGCGTCACTTTCATGTTTAGACAGAAAGTTTAGTGTTCATGTGTACACAGAAGGTTTTGTGTCCATGTTTACATAGAAAGTTTCGTGTTCATGCTTACATAGAAAGTTTTATGTTCATGTTTACACAGAAATTTTAGTGTTCATGTTTACACAGAAAGTTTAGTGTTCATGTTTACACAGAAAGTTTAGTGTTCATGTTTACACAGAAAGTTTAGTGTTCATGTTTACACAGAAAGTTAAGTGTTGTAGTGACTTTTTTGTATAATAGATGAAGCACAGCACGAGAATGCCTTAGAAAGTTTGAATTTCTTTCATATTAATTTTTTAATCTTGTACAACTCTCGCTCTTCGACTTACCAAGCTCCACTACCATGGAGTTCTGTAGCGGGCATTAATTATCTAAGTTTCTTATAATCGTGAAGATTTCTAGTCTTCTAGTGCCACATTGCTCACATGTCTAAGTTTCTTATAATCGTGAAGTTTTCTAGTCTTCTGGTGCCACATTGCTCACATGTCTAAGTTTCTTATAATCGTGAAGTTTTCTAGTCTTCTGGTGCCACATTGCTCACATGTCTAAGTTTCTTTTAATCGTGAAGTTTTCTAGTATTCTGGTGCCACATTGCTCACATGTCTAAGTTTCTTTTAATCGTGAAGTTTTCTAGTCTTCTGGTGCCACATTGCTCACATGTCTAAGTTTCTTATAATCGTGAAGTTTTCTAGTCTTCTGGTGCCACATTGCTCACATGTCTAAGTTTCTTAAAATCGTGAAATTTTCTAGTCTTCTCTATGGTTCACCACCTAGACAGTGCCAAACAGATTTACTTGCAAGAGAAAGTTAGATGTTAGCTCTAGTTCAAACGTCCAAAAATATTGTCTATCCGCACGCAACCTTCCAGCGGACATTGTGTAATATTTGCTATCTACTTGGCCGTCCATGTCACTACACATTCCCTCAGACGGCTAACAATGGCGTTATTTCTGTGGCATTATCAGCTATTGTCCTCTTCCTCGAGGTTGTCCCACAGGCTTATTTGAACAGGCAAGCCAACGGGTTATTGACACGCTAAGTTCTTGGCTATTCTTGATGGAAGAAAACAACCCATATTAGGAGCAAATAAACGGGCCGTACGAGAAGGTATTCCATCTGTACTGTTACTGAAGTTCAATAGATCTTATTAGTTCTAGAATTAAGATCTCAAGTCCGGATTTTTTCCCTTTTATTTGCAAATGTCTTTTCAGCAAAATGACGCTAAAACAAATGCCCGATCGCAAGAAAAGCAAACAACCATCCATATGTAAGTTAGTTTACGAAAAAAAATGACACTGTTTGTTAGTTGCCCTAGAAATAAAGACACTTTTACGTCGCGTTGCCACTTTTCCCAACAGCAAACTTGAAATACGTGACACTTTCATTAAAATGTTTTCCATCTTTCGAAACGTCTTTTCCAAGTGAGCAAATAAGTGGAGGAAATGAATAACAAACCACCAGGGTATATTTGAGGTCCACGCTGAGCAGGTCAAGTGTCAATTTCAGATCAAACTGAGGACAAGTAGAACTGACCAGGAGCATGCCTGTTTGGCGCATCGGGCTGTTGTGACTGGGCCTAATCATAGAGGTCATTGCTGCGAAATTAAGTGGAGTCTTGGCCAGCTGCAGCTTGTGGGGGCTGGAGTCAAGGCTAGCGGTTTCTGCTATCAAGAAATGTCACAGCTGAGCCTCATCTCACTTACAGAAGAGCAGAATCAAGAATAGGTGCCAAGGTAGGGTAGTAGTTCATGGGGTAGTGAGAGTAGATAAGTCGTCACACGCCATCATGGGACAATGAGAGTAGATAAGTCGTCACACGGGATCAAGGACAGTGAGAGTAGATAAGTCGCCACATGGGATCATGGGACAGCGGGAGTAGATAAGTCGTCACAACACGGGTTCATGGGACAGTGAGAGTAAGTAAAGTGTAGAATGTATGTTTTATATACCTGATGTTACATGTAGTATGTAGTAATGCTGGTTAGAACAGCGATTATAACGCTGACTTCTCATACGGTGGAACGGGTTTCTGACTAGCATTCAAGACACGCCGGTTACCACGGTGGCACCAGTTCTAATCAGTTTTGTTAGTAAAAAAGGAAGGAAAGATCACTGTCGCTAGGGCAGGGCGTATCATCTTTAGGATAGTAGCAACGCTGTCTGTCAGTGTGTTCTCCCGTTTTAAAAGCATAACACTTCAGAAGCTATCAGATCAGAACAGAGCCGTGCCGATAGACGTAGGCGATCATCTCTCTACATCTCGCTCGATCTTCCGTGTCTCGAAGTAGTTCAGTTGTTGTTTTCATACCAAACCATGCAGTAAGGCCATCTAGGTATGTCTGTCTTCTTCTTCTCACACCAAACCTTGGCCATCTAGGTATGTCTGTCTTCTTCTTCTCACACCAAACCTTGGCCATCTAGGTATGTCTGTCTTCTCTCTCTCTCTCTCTCTCTCTCTCTCTCTCTCTCTCTCTCTCTTGTGCCGCTTACCTTTGCAGTCATGGCCAACATTTTCGAGACCTTCATGTCTGCTGATGTTTCCGGAAAATTTTGGATTGTCTTTTTGTTATGTATGGCACTAATCTGGAATATTATATACCCTGCTGTAATGCTACAGAAGATTTCTTCGAATATCATAAACACAAAAAAGAACAAATATATCTATTCTACAAGAACGTAATATTGAATAAGGCTGGCTAGTAAAGAGGATTAAACAAAGAAAACTTCAATATTTTGGACACATTAAACGTCATGAGAATTTAGAGAAGACCGTCTTGGAAGGGCACATATAATTGGAAAAAGAAAGAATGGAAGGCCAAGGTGAAAATACCTGCAAGACATCGTTGATAATCTGCAAATGGATGCATCAGCAGCAGGGCATCTTGCTTACAACCCAGAGGCCTACAGGAGAGCTGTTAGGGAGGAAAATTTCAGCAAGGTATACGCAAATGACTGGCTGACTGCTGTAATACTTCTTTATTTGTGAATAATAATTAAGATAACTTCAGGTCACAAAATATGCACCAAACGTTGTGATCTTTCAGTACCGGCTGTATTTGTTCTATGACGCCTGGTACTGTTGTGTGACGCCTGGCACTGTTGTGTGACGCCTGCCGTTGTTGCATGACTCCTGGCGTTGTTGTATGACTCCTGGCAAAAGTGTTTGTGAGAGGGTTCAAGAAAATATTAAAATGGTTATCAACTTAGTACTCAGCGAGAGTTCACACACTCCCCAATTTCCTATGAAAGGTGGGTCTCAAAACACTGCACGAACTCCATAGCTCCTACGAGAGCCCTGATGGCGGAAGTTGTCATAATGGCGGGGTCGGAATCCGCTACGTAAAGGAGTATAGATAGGTAGCTTGTTCCTATAATTTGAAAGACAAGCAGCCTATTAAATCTCTGCGCAAAAATAACATCAAGTTCAGCAAACGCCAAAACCAGCAGGAACAACAGCTTGGCAGTCTTGACGTTTCATTGTTTGTCTTCTATCACTGCAGGTACAATAATTTGACAATAAAAAAATATGAGAAGGTGAATAATTTATTCTTTACCACCACAAATATCTAAGTTCCTCGTCGCATGATGATTGGACATATCGAGCTATTTACACGATGATTAAATGATCTGGCATACGTAACACTATTCCCAGGTGCCCGTCTCTGTGCTGTTTGCACGAAGTAGGAAACGTGTTATTTATTTACAATAAATATTGATTTACGTCGGATGATGTTTTCTGGTGTAGATCTTTATTGAGCAAGCGTATCCCAGTCTTGATTCTATATCTATCACATAATTCATCTTGAATGAATCCCTGCAGCCAGAGGCTCGAGAGATAAAGGAGGATCATGAATTATGAATGAGGATGCTACGATGTGATATATCAATACCAGCAGCGGTGATATGTTTTGTGCAAGGATATTCACTTTGAAAAGGGTCGCCTTTTTATGCATTAGAGTGGAACGATCATCATCATCATAATCATCATCATCATCATCATTGAGGACTGACATGACCAAAATCGTTAGCGAGGTAATCTCTCAGATTAAACACAGCAACTTCTATCCATCCCAGTCTCTGCTGCACTCCAGGTGAACAAGCTCTGGGATAATTTATGGTGATGAAAACTGCTTGCAGGTACGAGCAGTATCTACCTGCATGGAGAGGCGCACTAGAATATGCTGCACATACCGATTGTCAGTGGGTGGTTGTGAGACTTCGTGCAAGGCATAAAGGTAGGGTAAATCCCCGTTTCCACGCCACTGACACATGGTACGGGTTAGGCCTATATTTTCCAAGGGCACATAAAAATGTGATATGGTCAGTATCACGTCTGGTCGCATTTACCTTCCACAATTTCTCTGGTACCTGGACTCCATGCGTGCGTGCGTGAGTGTGCACCAGAAAAAAATTCCCACAAGTCGTACAGAGTAACAAAAATCATCATCATCATCAACATCACCACCACCATCGTCATTATTTCGCTTAATTAATGAGTGGAAATTAATGAATCAGAGAAAAACTGTCTTAGAAAACAAAGTGGTCAAAATCCGTAGGTTAGTTCTTGGAAATGCTGATGGAATCAGGCGTTCTCTTCCCTGTCCAGAGGTTAGTTCTTGGCGATGCTGATGGAATCAGGCGCTCTCTTCCTCCAGACTGTCCAGAGGTTAGTTCTTGGCGATGCTGATGGAATCAAGTGCTCTCTTTCCTGTCCAGAGGTTAGTTCTTGGCGACGCTGATGGAATCAGGCGCTCTCTTCCCTGTCCAGAGGTTAGTTCTTGGCGATGCTGATGGAATCACGCGTTCTCTTCCCTGTCCAGAGGTTAGTTCTTGGCGATACTGATGGAATCACGCGTTCTCTTCCCCCAGACTGTCCAGAGGTTAGTTCTTGGCGATGCTGATGGAATCACGCGTTCTCTTCCCTGTCCAGAGGTTAGTTCTTGGCGATACTGATGGAATCACGCGTTCTCTTCCCTCAGACTGTCCAGAGGTTAGTTCTTGGCGATGCTGATGGAATCACGCGTTCTCTTCCTCCAGACTGTCCAGAGGTTAGTTCTTGGAGATGCTGATGGAATCAGGCGCTCTCTTCCCCCAGACTGTCCAGAGGTTAGTTCTTGGAGATGCTGATGGAATCAGGCGTTCTCTTCCCCCAGACTGTCAGTTCCAACCCGCCGCAGGCGGAGTCTGGGGAGGGGTCTGTCTGCTACGACCCTGCAGAAAGGAACTCTAGATCAATACTCTCAAAATTTTGTTTACACCCAAGTACTACTTTTCCAGCTACATAAAAGATGAGGATAATCTGTAATGTCGTAATGTTCGAAACCTTTGACTGTTGTTATAAATAAATGTTACATAATGCGGAATCGAGAACACAGTCTCTGGCGGCCTGAAAATACGTCCAGTGATCACAAGCTGGGAATCACTCTGTAGACCTGCCGATTCCATGTCAGTTTTTGAAGATTGTCTCTACAGTCATCCACAGAGATCGACAATCAACAATCATCTCTACAGTCATCCACAGAGATCGACAATCAACAATCGCCTCTACAGTCATCCACAGAGATCGACAATCAACAATCGCCTCTACAGTCATCCACAGAGATTGACAATCAACAATCGCCTCTACAGTCATCCACAGAGATTGACAATCAACAATCGCCTCTACAGTCATCCACAGAGATTGACAATCAACAATCGCCTCTACAGTCATCCACAGAGATTGACAATCAACAATCGCCTCTACAGTCATCCACAGAGATCGACAATTAACAATCGCCTCTACAGTCATCCACAGAGATTGACAATCAACAATCGCCTCTACAGTCATCCACAGAGATTGACAATCAACAACCGTCGTTGCAGTCATCCGCAGAGACTGACAATCAGAGATCGACAATCAACAAAGTTTCGAAAGATAAGTTCCAAGAAGAGACCATGAATTCTTTTCTTTCAAAAAATGATTTATTAGAACTTCTTTCTGCGCAGAATACAGGTAACAGTTTGTTGTTTGTGTGTGTGTGTGAGTGTGTGTGTGTGTGTGTGTTTTTCCCTGTAAGAGCCCGTAATTTTAGTGGCAGGTAAGGGATGTATGAGCTACACCTAACAGTCCCAGGTTCTCAGCTAAGATAGTCACATCCTGGCTGTGAGTTTTTGTTCTTGCCAGTCCACATGTCACAGAGACCGCCTGCAGGTAACAGCCTGGTCCGAGCTCACGGAGCCTGCCTGTAATCCGTCAGTCCGGACAATATGCACGTGAATCTGCCGATGTCGCCTTACTCAAAGCATGTTTTCAAAAAAACATTAAATATTTCGCGGGGCTGCGCAGACCCAGGTGTGTTTGAAGTCTGCCGACTTCCTGGACATCTGCATAATGTAATGGCGGGCAGCGAGAGGTGTAGGACAGGACGTTGTTCTGCGTCTAGTGTTTGGGAAATAAATGAAGAGACTGTTCTCACTGGTCGTACAGTGTTTGGGCCCGGTACAGAGCAAATAGGATTTTCTGTAAACATTCACACTTTCTCCCGCCATTTTGTGATGGGGGAAAGTAGAGCAAGATGAGCGGTGAACGTCGACTCCGATCTGTACCTGTCGTTATGTGTTTGCAGTCAGGTGCTGGAGTGTGCCCGCCATTGGCCGCGCCTGGATTTATGCTCCAGGAAAAAAAAACAAAACCGAGTGAATAAATGTGTATTTGCCAATGAAATTTAGTATTTAACGTTAATTTGAAATAGTGATTTTTTTCCCCCTTCTTTTAACAAATGCGGTGTAAAAGGAGGGGCTTTGCGTTAAAACTCTTGTGAAATGTTTTACTTTAAGATAAACAAGAGCATGTTGGATCAAAATTAGGAAACTTGTGAAAACAGGGGACATAACTGGCAGATTTGGGACTGTAGCTTAGAAAGAAACGTGGGGGGTGGGGTGGGGGTGGAGTGCAGGAAAGTTGTACAAGTAAAGTGTAGTTGCTACGTTGTTGGATTGTTCTGCGTGATGGCCAACTTCACTTAGCGGTATTTGGCTTTCTTCTAGAGCGTCGCATACTTAAGAAGTGGAATGTGTTTCACGTATATGTGGGGTACATATCACAGCGGCGTACACCGAGAAAGCTAGAGGTGGGGTACTAAATTTTTAGAGTAAAAGATATTTTTGACCAAAATTACAACGCATTTTTTTGGGGGGCTTGTTCATACGATAAATATCTGCCAGGTGGAGAACCCAAAGTAATTTAGTAGTTATAGCTGTCATGACGTGTACATCCAGCTAATATAGCTGTTATGACGTATACAACCACCTAATATAGCTGTTATGACGTGTACATCCACCTAATACAGCTGTCATGGCGTATACATCCAGCTAATACAGCTGTTATGACGTGTACATCCACCTAATATAGCTGTCATGATGTATACATCCACCTAATATAGCTGTTATGACGTGTACATCCACCTAATATAGCTGTTATGAAGTGTACATCCAGCTAATATAGCTGTTATGAAGTGTACATCCAGCTAATATAGCTGTTATGAAGTGTACATCCAGCTAATATAGCTGTTATGAAGTGTACATCCAGCTAATATAGCTGTTATGAAGTGTACATCCAGCTAATATAGCTGTCATGATGTATACATCCACCTAATATAGCTGTTATGAAGTGTACATCCAGCTAATACAGCTGTTATGACGTGTACATCCAGCTAATATAGCTGTTATGAAGTGTACATCCAGCTAATACAGCTGTCGTAGAGTGCGCTGCCGGAAAAACGGGCTTCATACTTCATGTGCAGAAATCCGACATGGACAGCCACAGGGTAATCTGTTACCTATTTATAATCCAAAATTTAACCTGTTACCAATTTATAATCCACAATTTAACAAACGTCATTGGAAATCTATGAAAATAGTTTTCTTCTTCTTCTCTTCTTTTTCTTCTTCTTCTTATTCCCTGTAACTGCGAGCTGGTATTCTTTGTAGCCGAGGCTGTCGAGGTGTCTTATCGGCGTGGGAGTGGATTATATAACAGCTACATTTTTTTTCAGTACCGGAGTACTTAAAAGTTTCTTTCTTTATCAGACTCCACCACCATGGGGATTATGGCGATCCCTGGCCCGTTAAACAAGCTGAGCCTGTTGCTGGGGGAGGGGGGGGGGAATATCAGCGGAGAGGTGGAACAGGGTCTTGGTCAGATATGGGTCGCTGATTACCTAATCAGGCGGCATCTTCGTCCCTTTTAATTATATATATATATATATATATATATATCATCTGCAAGAGCAGAAAAAAAAGGCGAAGGACAGGCATTTGTGGAAAACCCTTGCTGAAGCCCTATGTGCCCTGGGCACTTAAGGTTCAGAGAGAGAGAGAGATATATATATATATCATCATCATGTGCCATGCCTGGAGGCGTTGGTGACTCTTTCCACATTTTCCTATCTTTCATGTTATCTATCAGTTCTGTTGCTGTGTCTCTACCATGCCATCTTGTCAAGCTATCTGAGATTTTCTCTCTTGGTCTAGCTCTTCATTTCCTGTCCCCAGTTTTCCCTGCTGTCGCGATATTTTCTATCCTTCCTCTTCTCATTACACGACTAATAAACCTTGGTTGTCTCCCCCCCCTGTTTATTAATGTTCTTTTCTAACTGGGTTTCTTTAGTCCTTCTTCGTTTGTTATTTTGGCTGTCATTGGTTTTCTTAACAGATTTCGTAGGAACCATATTGCTAGATGAGATAGGAAAATCACATCCTGTGATCTATATAGTTACATAAGTACATACTGTAGATGATACAGGAAAATCACTTCCTGTGATTTAGTTACATAGGTACTGTAGATGATATAACGGAAAATCACTTCCTGTGATCTAGTTACATAAGTACTATAGATGATATTATAGGAAAATCACTTCCTGTGGTTTAGTTACGTAAGTGCTGTAGTACTGTAGGCTTTTCGGTTGTGAGCAAGATGCCCTGCTGATGATGCATCCATTTGCAGATAATCAACAATGTCTTGCAGTCATCTTCGCCTTAGACTTCCTCTCTTTCTTGTTCCCATTATGTACCCTTCCAAGACGGTCTTCTCTAGATTATCATGATGTTTAATGTGTCCAAAATATTTAAGATTTCTCTCTTTAATCCTCTTTACTAGCCAGCCTTCTTCAATATTAAGCTCTTGTAGTATGGATGGATATATTTGTTCTTTTATTTTTGTGTCTATGATATTTGAAGAACTCTTCTGTAGCATTTACATTCAAAGGCATTTATGTGTTTCTCAGCTGTTTTGTTAAGTGTCCTGGTCTCACAGGCATATGTTGTGATGGGAAAGATGCGTGGCCTTAAAAATCTTATTTTTGTAGTTCTGTCTGTTCCTCTCCACAGATTCTCTAGGTGTTTTATTTTCTAAAGAGCGATAGATGTCCTCCTTTTAATTTCCCTCATTGCATCTCCATTATTAGTTAGTAGTGATCCAAGATATTCAAAACTCTCCACTTCTTCCAATTTTTCCTCATTGATACATATTTCGTACTGTAGATGATATTAAAGAAAAAATTCACTTCCTGTGATCTAGTTACATAAGTACGTTAGAGGATATTTTAGGAAAATCACTACCTGTGATCTATTTACAAAAGTACTGTAGATGATATTGTAGGAAAATTACTTCCTGTGATCTAGTTACATAAGTACTGTAGATGATATTATCGAAAATCCAGGTCTACTATTTCTCTTACATATTTACGCTAGCGTATGTTTAAGTTTTGGGTCTGTGATTACTTCTGATTGTTTCTTTATTTCAAACAAATACTTACTCTTCTATACACTAAAATACTTTTGAGTTTTCTTTTCATTGAAAAAAAACGAACTTATTATTTTTTTTCAATTTTTTTTTTTTAGCATTTCTCTCACACATTTTATATCTCACACACATTTTCTGTCTCGCATGCATTTTCTGTCTAACACATATTTTCTGTCTCCCACACATTTTCTGTCTTTCACACAGTTTCTGTCTCTCACGTATTTTCTATCTCACGTACATTTTCTGTCTAACACATATTGTCTTCCAGTTTTGCCTTTGAAACTTCAGTCAATCAAGTGTCGTGCCGCGTGGCGTAGGCGATCATTTCTCTCCGCAACTCCCTATCTCTAGACTTGATTTTGAAATCCGCCTGTGACTTTCTTCCTAGCCACACTGACAGCCCATCCAGTAACTTCTCTCTCTGTCTTCCTCTGTCTCTTCTTCCCTCATTTTTTTTCCAGCTGCCACAATGTGTTCCAATTTTCCTCTTCTCAGAAAATGTCCTACAAATCTCTCTTGTCTGCCTCTGATCTTTGCTGTAATTAACTCCAGCCTCTCTTAAGACTTCTTCATTGGTTTTCTTGGCTGTCCATGGTACCTTCAACATCCTTCTTATGAACCACATTTCCATGGGCTCTATTTCTCACTGTACTCTCTTATTCATGGACCATGCTTCACATCCATAAAACAAAATTGGCTCGATGTGACATTTAAGTACTCAGAATCTTGTTTCCACTGATATGGATCTGTTGCACAAGATGTTTCTCATTTTCTGCAATGCTGACTTGGCCTGAGCACGTCTGCTTTTTATTTCATTGTGGCATTTCCCATCAGCTGTTATAATTGTTCCTAAGTACTTGAATCTATCAACTTGTTTCAGATTTGTGCCATCAATGGTAATGCTACATTTTGGTGGTATTCTTGTCTTTGAGATGACTATCATTTCCGTCTTCTTTTTGTTCAGGCTGAGACCTTTACTTTTACTTTGACGAACCACGACGTCCAGGAGAGTAGCTCCCCTTTACTTTGACCCTTACCCCACGAATTAGAAGTCTTGTATCTGTACTTGGTGACAGGGAAGAAATCTGTGACGAGTTCACTGATCCATGACTTGATCTTGTTGCTTTCTTTTAGTAACTTTCCGCTTTTCTTCCTCTTTCTTGTCTTCTTCTTTTTTCTTTTTCTTTTTTTTTCTTAAATCAGGGCTTCTCACACAGATTTCACTGCTGGTACTGCTAATAATAAATCTCAGGTACCTAGTATTTTTGCATTTTATTTTAGTAAGTTCTAGATTTTCAATTTCACAAGCCAGAGAATTAGAAGAAACATGCAGAGATCGTTAGTTTTATGACCGCTTAGATATGAGAAATTAATCTGATTTATTTGATGACGTTCAACATTTTTGTTGTTAATATTCAGTTTCATGTTCGTCTGCTGTCGCCCCAGAAAAGAAAGAAAGAAAGAAAGAAAGAAAGAAAGAAAGAAAGAATTGCACCTTTGGTACGCTCTATCAGAAACTACAATTTTCAGATGAGAAACAAAAGTTTGAAAAGCGTCGTATCAAACAGTTAGCGGAGACGTCATGGAAATGATGAACATCGCTGCAACATTCAGGCAGCCTTCAGAGAGCTACTGTAGCTACTGTAGCCGTGTGGCTACCACACCCCACCGGTGACTCCGCTCCGCATGGCTGCCGCCTAATTACGGAGCGGAAATAAGTTTTCAATGGATTAAGGTCTTGCCAACAAAAGCTGGTCCTGTGCTTATTTTCATCTTAATCACGAAGATAGGCCGGGTATTTCCCTCCAGTGCTGGTGAAGTGCTCAATCCCCGAGACCTTATATTTCTAGCCTTGGATGCCATGCCAGGGACGACAATGATCGAATTATCTCCCCTGACTGAGCGTTTTCAGACCCGCCGGCAGGGGGGCGTGTTCGAAGATGCCAAAACGAGGTCATGATGTTGAATCCGTGTTCTCCAGGTATGAAATTGTTGTGCACTGCCCGCGGGACTGGATAAATAACTCCAGGGAATTACTGGTTCGACCTGGACAGGTAAACACTTGCGTTTAACCCGTCTTTGCCAGGCGAGGAAAATCGAGCACAAAACCATGAGAGCAAGAAACCCACATCTATAGAAGATTGCCGTTGAACTTTGACCTCAGAATTTTAAGCAAATTTTAACTGCACGGGCGGAAACATTCTGAAAGGCAATGCTGTGGTGATTCATGGCAGTATACACTTTCATACAGAACCAGTCTGCAAATAATCTCTCTTAAATTGCTCCGTTCTGATTATCTTAAACTTCTCCGTTCTGATCATCTTAAACCTCTGTTCTGATTATCTTAAACTGCTCTCTTCTGATCATCTTAAACTTCTCCGTTCTGATTATCTTAAACTTCTCCGTTCTGATTATCTTAAACTTCTCCGTTCTGATTATCTTAAACTTCTCCGTTCTGATTATCTTAAACTGCTCTCTTCTGATCATCTTAAACCTCTCCGTTCTGATTATCTTAAACTTCTCCGTTCTGATCATCTTAAACTGCTCTCTTCTGATCATCTTAAACTACTCTCTTCTGATCATCTTAAACTAGTCTCTTCTGACCATCTTAAACTGCTCTTTTTTGATCATCTTAAACTGCTCTCTTATGATCATCTTAAACTGCTCTCTTCTGATCATCTTAAACTGCTCTCTTTTGATCATCTTAAACTGCTCTCTTCTGATCATCTTAAACTGCTCTTTTCTGATCATCTTAAACTGCTCTTTTCTGATCATCTTAAACTGCTCTCTTTTGATCATCTTAAACTGCTCTCTTCTGATCATCTTAAACTGCTCTTTTCTGATCATCTTAAACTGCTCCGTTCCGATCATCTTAAACTGCTCAGTTCTGATCATCTTAAACTGCTCCGTTCCGATCATCTTAAACTGCTCTCTTCTGATCATCTTAAACTGCTCTTTCCTGATCATCTTGTCATCTTCTAACAATTCAAAGTGATTCTGTTTGTCAAAACCTCCCATGCTAGCTCAAGATAGCTGTGAATCTAGCTTTGGTTAGTTCTTCAAGAAATCTGTGAATCTAACTGGTTAGTTCTTCAAGAAAGCTGTGAATCTAGCTTTGGTTAGTTCTTCAAGATAGCTGTGAATCTAGCTTTGGTTAGTTCTTCAAGATAGCTGTGAATCTAGCTTTGGTTAGTTCTTAAAGATAGCTGTGAATCTAGCTTTGGTTAGTTCTTTAAGATAGCTGTGAATCTAGCTTTGGTTAGTTCTTTAAGATAGCTGTGAATCTAGCTTTGGTTAGTTCTTCAAGATAGCTGTGAATCTAGCTTTGGTTAGTTCTTCATGAAATCTGTGAATCTAGCTTTGGTTAGTTCTTCAAGATAGCTGTGAATCTAGCTTTGGTTAGTTCTTCAAGAAACCTGTGAAACGTTTAGCTCTAGTTAGTTCTACAAGAAAAAGGTAATGGTAAAGGTAATCCTGTCATGCCTTAGAGGCACATAGGGATATGGTGTTAGTGCCCATATTTTCCTTGACCTGTCAGCACACTAGAGGGTGATATGGTCAGTATCACGCCTGGCCGCCTTTCCTTCCCCACCTCCAGAAGAAGTCGGGTACCCATTTCTACAGCTGACAATATTTTAGTTATGTTAGTTCTTCAAGAAAGCTGTGAATCTTCTCTCTCTCTCTCTCTCTCTCTCTCTCTCTCTCTCTCTCTCTCTCTGTGTGTGTGTTTTCTTCTGCTCTCTTAACAATTAGTTCCTCACCATTCCTTTGAATCTCAATGAAAAAATTATTATTGCCATCCTCTTCTTCTTCTTCTTTTTCTTCTTCTTCTTCTTCCTCCTCCTCTTCTGCTTCACTTCAACCAACTATTATTCTTATTTGTCTTCCCGTTTTGAAACTCCCCCCCCCCCACACACACACTAAATCTTTCACATGACGCTTCATTTATCCTCATTTTTGTCCTAACATTATCTTGTCTTATCTTGTCTTATCTTGTCTTCTATCTCTCAGAAACTGTGAGCTGGTGTTCTTTTCAGCTGATGCCCTGAAGATACTGAAGTACCACAGTGTGTCGGATTAGGAGCGGGTTTTAGGGAGACTATTGTTTTCAGTCTCTGAGTAGATCTAAAAAGCAGGAAAAAAAAGCCCGACTCTGTTTCAGGCTTCGCTGCCATGTAAGTACGATGTTCCTCGCCTTGTTAGCCAGGCCAAGCGTGTTACCAGGGGCGCCTACAGAGAGGGTGGGACAGGGTCTTGGTCAGCCACCTTGACATGTCAGCTGTGAGTCAGTGACTGACATGTCAGACGGAGCCGTAGTCCCAGTTCTAGCATTATCGCTGATGTCTGACGTTTCTTCCAATCTTTTTCCTCTGTACTTTCTTCTTCACTTTCTTTCACGTTTTCGTTGGTGTTTCTCTTTTTGTATCTAACTTCGTCTTCTTCTCTCACTTTTTTCCTGTTTTCTAAGTTATCTTTTTAAATATTTATGTCCTTTCTTTCAGAAATTATCTTCATCAAGAACTGACGTGGGATACTTGCTGCTGTTCTTCTTGAAGAGATTTTTTTGTTTGTTCAATGAGTTGTTGTAGTACATTTCCAATGTGAAACCCGAAATTGTATGTTCCGACAATGTTCTTGTTTATGGTACTTCCTCTGATGGTCTGAAGGAGTTGTGTTGTTATTCCGCTCTCTGCAGTAGAAAGTTTCTTGTACAAGGACATCCTTGTGTTCGTTTGCAACGTATCCATAAGATAGATAGAGCGCTGTCTCTGCCTTACCTGTTCGTTTTGTTTCATTTGTGCACTTGTCATCAGCTGTTTCTGTTGTTCCAAGGTAAGTGGACTTATTTAATCGTGTCGGTGTCATCCTGTTTAAGAATATGTTGTACTTTGGTAAATGTACTTTTTGGTATAACCATTGTTTCTGTCTTTTTGCTGTTTACGTAAGCATATATATATATATATATATATATATGGATATGTGTGTATTCACATATATATACACATGTCTGTATATATGTGGTAATTTGCATATCTCGGCAGCTATATAAACCAGAAAGGAAGTTAGAATTAGAATTGCAAAAGCAGCATTGAGCTTCAAGAACCTTGAGAACATATGGAATTCAAAAGTTATAAGCACAAAAACCAAGTTAAGATTATTCAAGTCAAAAGTGATATCCAACCTCATTTATGCACGCGAAAGCTGGAAAACAACTAAAGAAATGGACAAGAAATTAAACTTTGAAAACAAATGCCTAAGAAAAATACTCGGCATAAAGTAGAACGAATTCAAGAACAAGGCAGAAATAAGACAGATGAGCAAACAACAATCTGTCTCATGGGTGATCAGAAAAAGAAGATGGACATATGTCGGTCAAGTGCTAAGAAGAAGAAATCAGAGAATCCCCAAACAAGCTATCAAGTGGAACATAACAGGCCGAAGAGAAAGAGGTCGATCATGTGAAACTCTAAAGAGGACACTGTTAAGAGAGGTCATAGCATCCCTTGATGAGATTGAAAAACTCGCCGAGGACAGGAAATCTTGGCGAACTACCGTACTGGCCCCACGTGACGTTTAGCGTCACGGGAAGGATGTAAGATTTATGTGGTATGTACATGCATTGGTGTCTGAATACGTGTATTTGTATGTACTTGCGTACATGAACAGTATGTATACTGTTAAAGTCTAAATTGATTAAAAGTATGGCTTGATTGTTGTATTTTTTAAATACTGCTTTTCTATAAATTTGTTAGTTTAGAATGAATGTGAGAATGTAACTAAGCAGTTAGATAAACCAGAGTGTAGATTTTATGTACAAAGATAGTTTATTATTTATGTATGTAATCATCTGATTGTTTCTTCATGCTGATTATGCTCATTAACAAATGCCGATTGACTGTGACTGAGTGAATGCTGTATGATGGACAGAATGTTAGACGGCCCTGCGGGCCCAATTTTTAACCCTTTGTAAATAAAGTTTGTTCGTTCATTCGTTATCTCTTAAGCTTATTTTATTGCTTTCTTCAATAATCTTGTTCATAAGTTTCTGCTATTGCTTTCACTTTCTACTATTAACTCACTGCCATTCACGTAACTCAGCTTCTTGATATTACAGCCTCCTATTTTAACTCTTTCACATCTGTTAACGCTTCTCCTCGTGATGTTTTCTCTATATAATGAGAACAGATGAGGTACCAATATGCAGCCTTGTCTTACACCTTGTTTTATATCCTGGTACTCACTTATGTCGTTGCTCACTCCTATTGCTGCTCTTTGCATCCAGTACATTCATACATTCATTTGCATGTCCCTTGCGGAACTTTGCCTCCCAAACAGCACTCCTGTAGGATCCAGTACAAATTCCTAATAATTCTCATATCTTTGCTACCTATATTATGTTTTTATACCATTTGTATCATATCTTCATGCCTAACTCTGTCAAAAGCTTCCGTGTAATCAATAAAGCACAAGTATAAATCTTTGTTTAGAGATTATGTTAACGTTCTTGATATAAAATTTGTCTTTTTACCTCGAGATTTTTCTGTTGAATAAAAGATGAAACAACAACTTGGTTTGACATTAAACAAGGGGTCCATCAGGGGTGCATATTGTCACCTTATTTATTTAATTTGTATACTGAAAATATAATGAGGAAAGTTAGAGAAGATATAGGCAAAGAATATTACGATGCCATAACAATTGGAGGTTATGAAATACCATAGATTAGATATACTGATGACATAGTATTACTGTCCGCAGCACAAAAAGGAATGGAAAAACTAATTATGTCAGTCCGTAAGAACAGCGAAGAGCAAAACCTCTATCTTAATGCGAAGAAAACTAAATTGATGACAACTGACAAAACAAATTAGGTAGCTGAAATATTTATCAATGAAGAAAAACTGGAAGAGGTGGAGAGTTTTGAATATCTTGGATCACTACTAACTAATAATGGAGATACAATGAGGGAAATTAAAAGGAGCATATCTATCACTCTTCAGAAAGTAAAACAACTAAATAATCTGTGGAGAGGAACAGACAGAACTACAAAAATAAGATTTTTTAAGGCCATTCATCTTTCCCATCGCAACGTAAGCCTGTGAGATCTTGACACTTAACAAAACAGCTGAGAAACACACAAATGGCTTTTAATGTAAATGCTACAAAAGAGTTCTTCCAATATCATGAACACAAAAAAGAAGAAATATATCCATACTTACATCTAACATCCTTCCCGTGCCCTTAAACGTCACATAGGGCTCGCATAGTTGTTTTCCTGTTTTCGGGTAGTTTTTCACTTCATCAAGGGATGTATTGCCCACTAAACTGGCCTCTTTTAACATTGTCCTCCTTAGAGTTTCACGTGGTCGACCTATTTTTCTTCGGCCTGTTGTGCTCCACTTGACAGCTTGTTTTGATTGTTTCTTCTCATCACATGGCCTATATATGTCCATCTTCTTTTTTTGATCACCCATGAGACAGGTTGTTGTTTTCTCATCTATCTTATCTCTGTATTCTTAAATTCGTTCACCTTTATGCTGAGTATTTTCCGTAGGCATTTGTTTTCAAAAGAGTCTAATTCCTTGTCTATTTCTTTAGTTGATTTCCAGCTTTCGCGTGCATATATGAGGGTGGATATCACTTTTGAATTGAATAATCTTAACTTGGTTTTTGTGCTTATAACTTTTGAATTCCACATGTTCTCAATATTTGTTAAGGACAGTGCTGCTTTTGCAATTCTAACTTTCTTCCTGGTGTCACTATTCTAGTCCATGTAGCTGCCATGGTATGCAGATTGGTTTACTTCATCAACAACTGTTCCTTCTACGTATATTTTTTCTTCTTGATTAATGAGAAATTTCGTAATTTTTGTTTTGTCTTTTGACAATTTTAGATGCTATTCCATATAGTCATAAAATATTCTCCACAATGAATCTCTGTGCATGCTATCAAATGCTTTTAAAGTCTATAAAGTTCAGGATTAATGTTTTTTTGCTTTTCAATATGTTCTTCAAGTATTATTCTCAGACATTTATATATAGTATATCCACACTATAAGAATTTGATATTGAAGAAAGCTGGCTAGTAAAGATGATTAAAGAGAGAACACTTGAATATTTTTTACAAATTAAACGTCATGATAATCTAGAGAAGACCGTCTTGAAAGGGTACATAATGGGAAAAAGAAAAAGAGGCAAGAAAGGCTAAAGATGGCTGCAAGACATCTTTGATGATCTGGAAATGGATGCATCAGCAGCAGGCTATCTTGCTCACAACCGGGAGGCCTAGGAGAACTGCTAGGGAGGCAAAGTTCTGCAAGGGACATGCAAATGACTGATTGACTGATTGTTCTACTACGGTTCTTAATATAAAACTTGCGTTACTTGTGCTTTCTACTTCAACAAAATCACATTTTTATCGGCATTTTCGGTTTTTATCTTACTTTGTATTCTCAAGTTAATGAGTCTTAAAGTATTTATGTGGATGTGAAGATGTTGTCTGATTAGGCAGTCAGCCACCCATAGCTGATATGCTAGCGAGAGGTTTAGCGAACCATAGCTGACCAAGACCATGTCCCACCTCTCTGTTGGTACCCCCAGTAACAGGCATAGCCTGGCTAACAGAGCAGGGATCGCCATAGTCCACATGGTGGTGGAGTCTGCTAAAGAAGTATTGCACACCCCGTGGTTTTTAGCTGTACTCTGGGACTGAAAAAGTATCCGCCATAACCGGCTCCCACGCCGATACGATGCTGTGCCTCAACATCTCTACAGCATCGGCTGCAAAGAACAACAGCTCGCATTTACAGGGAGATAGTGCAAGTACAAGTAAAGTATTTATGTAAGTTTTTTTTTCATTGTTAACTCTTTGGGTCCTGATTTACCTTTCAGGCACTAACAGAGTAAATTTTGTTAAGAAATGTCGGCAGAAAGAAACAGACAAAGTTACTGTACAATTTAAAATTTGGGTTGATTTATTCTACTTTTTATTTTATTTAGACTTTCCCCAAATGTAATTCTGAGCATTCGTGTGTACATGTGGGCAAGACCTATCAACCCTGCCAGTGCTGTTTTGGTGCAAAAGAGTTAACTCGCTCTCAGTGCTTACAAAGATACTACTTTCCTGAGTACACATTTTAATATTGTTACTTACTACAGGAAGAAGTTCTCAAGTTGGGTACAGTTTTAACTGTGGAGAGCAAAGATACGTCCATTGTAGTTTTCTGTTTGGAGGAAATATATTCTTGAACAGTCGCCCTGGTTGGATGAGTGGTTAGCTGAGTGATTAGCTGAGTGGTTAGGCGTTCGGTTTATTAATCCGGTGGTACTGGGTTCAAGTCCCAGGAGTGAGGATTTTTTTTTCTGGTACACGAAGGCCCCGGGGGCCACCCAGCCTCTAAGAATGGGGTACCAGAGAAATCTGGGGAAGGTAAACGCCGCCAGGTGTGATACTGAGCACATCAGACTTTCATGTGCCGACGGTCATGAAAATTACGGCCCTAACACGATATCCCCAGTGTGCCTTAATGGCATAGAAACACGAATTTTACTGTACCTACCTACCTACCTACCTACCTACCTACCTGTCCACCTACCTACCTACTTACCTACCTACCTACCTACATACCGAACTACCCACCTACCTACCTAACCACCTACCTACCTCCTGCCCACCACCTGCCTACCTAACCACCTACCTACCTACCTACCCACCCACCCACCTGCCTACCCACCCACCTACCTACCTACCTGCCTACCTACCCACCCACCTGCCTACCTAACCACCTACCTACCTCCTGCCCACCCACCTGCCTACCTAACCACCTACCTACCTACCCACCCACCTGCCTACCTAACCACCTAACTACCTACCTACCAACCCACCTGCCTACCTAACCACCTACCTACCCACCCACCTGCCTACCTAACCACCTACCTACCAACCCACCCACCTGCCTACCTAACCAGCTACCTACCCACCCACCTGCCTACCTAACCACCTACCTACATACCTACCTACCACCCACCTGCCTACCTAACCACCTACCTACTTACCTACCCACCCACCTGCCTACCTAACCACCTACCTACCTACCTAACCACCTGCCTACCTAACCACCTGCCTACCTACCTACCCACCTGCCTACCTACCTAACCACCTACCTACCTACCTACCCACCCACCTACCTACCTAACCACCTACCTACCTACCCACTCACCCCCTGCCTATCTATCTATCTACCTACCTACCTACCTACTTACCTACCTACATACCTACCTACCTACCCATTTACCTACCTACCTAACTACCTAGCTATCTACCTACCTACCTACATAATACCTGCCTACGTACATACCTACCTACCTACCCATTTACCTACCTACCTAACTACCTAGCTATCTACCTACCTACCTACCTACCTACATAATACCTGCCTACATACCTACCTACCTATCTACCCACTTACCTACATACCTATCTACCTACCTACCTACATACCTATCTACCCACCTACCTACCTACCTACATACCTATCTACCCACCTACCTACCTACCTACATACCTATCTACCCACCTACCTACCCACTTACCTACATACCTATCTACCCACTTACCTACCTACCTATATTATTGAATAAAGAGTAAAAGTTAACTCAAGGACGTTATGTGAAAAGCTGAGGATAAATGAAGTGAAGTGAAGTGAGATTGTCTGTCTAACGCAGCTACAAAGATAGATACGAAAACAGATGCAAAGTCAGTTAAAAAAGACAAATACAAAATCGTATACATAGTTGCAAAGATAGATACAAAGAGAGTTACATAGGCAGATACACAGATATATAGATATATACAAAGACAGTTAAAAATACAGATGCAAAGACAGTTACAAAGACACTTATAAAGACAGTTATTAAGACAGTTACATTGAAACTTATAAAGACAGATACAAAGAAACTTACAATGACAGTTATAAAGACAGCTGCAAAGACACTTATAAAGACAGTTACAAAGACAGTTGCGAAGACACTTATAAAGACAGTTACAAAGACAGTTGCGAAGACAATTACAAAGACAGATACAGACACGGTAACGTTTACTTGTGGCCTACACACAGGAAGAAAGCCGGAACAAGATAAAACGCAGTGCGGACTTGCTGCATGTTCTGTTTCCTCTATCCCTCGAACAAGATCCCCAGGTCTCGCCAGCTGCAGTGAATATCACTCCGTCTGGGTCATCTGGAAACATGGATCCTCCCATCTGCTTACATCCCCGCACCCGTTTCCTCTAAATGTATTCAGAAACCTCCACTCATTACCCAAGTGCTGAACCTCTTACTCCGCTTGAACCTTCTCTGGATCACATCTGAGAATGGATCAGAACTCTCTTGAGCAACACGGAGACGTATCAGAGACCTAACGAGAAGGTAGCGTTATTAGAGGAATGCACCCGCGGACGACCATAATGATAGCCCTCCATGTTACAATTGTGTTGCCGCCCGCAAAGATCTTTTCTCCGTGAAATTCTGAGTGGAATTTCGCTGACAGAAAGACCATTATAGGGGTTTCATCATAATAGACTGAACCAGAAGTATTAAACCCTGCGTGACGTGTCACAGGCTTAAGTACAGCTGGAAGTCGACGATTCACTTGTCATTAGAGACCAGTGTACGATGTGTAAGGCTTGGAGCACTCCGGCGTATAATACCACCAGGAGATGTAATAAGTTTAGAATGTGAATAGAATGTGATATTGTCCTCCAAATTCTCAACCGTTATGGCGGGTTTTATTGAGGGCAAAACAGTGCTGCAGACATACACAACAATAATCAGTCAGTCATTTGCATGTTCCTTACGGAACTTTGCCTCCCTAACAGCTCTCGTGTAGGCCTCTCGGTTGTAAGCAAGATGTCCTGCTGCTGTTGCGTCCATTTGCAGATTATCAGCTGTGTCTTGCAGCCATCTTCGCCTTGGTCATCCTCTCTTTCACAATTATTACATCATCATCATCATCATCATCATGTGCCGTGCAGACTGGCGTTGGCTATTATGCTTCTCCAGAGTATCCGATCCTTCATGCAGGCCATCAGTTCAGTTGGTGATCTCCTCTCACACCATCCCGTCAGACTGTCCAGTATCATTTCTCTTGGTCTTCCTCTTGATCTTCTTCCTTCTATTTTTCCTGTTGTTATAATATTTTCAATGCCCCCTCTTCTCATTGCATGTCCTATGAAAGTACATTGTCTCTATCTTATCTTTTTGACAAGGTTTTTTGTCCCTCCAGCTCTTCTCATACATTCTTCATTAGTTATTTTTGCTGTCTAGGGGATTCGCAACATTCTTCTAATAAACCACATTTCTGCTGCTTCCAATGATTTTTGTGCAGACTTGCCTATTGTCAATGATTCACTTCCATATAACAAGATAGGTTCAATATAGAATTTTAGGACAATTATTACAGCAGCTGAAATTGCAGCATGATGGTGGTAACAGAAATGAAACATAAACAAAGAACATACAGCAAAGTTGTAAGATAAACAAAACACAGAAAAGAACAAAAAGAAGGAAAGAAATGTTGTGAAAATAAAAGCAAGGACAACAATTCTGTTTTCAAAAGTTGCACAACAAAAAAATGTGTCTCTCAGTCCAGGATCTGGGCGCAAGAATTGTAATAAATGAGTGCACAAATGTGTTCTAAATATTATCTTTCAGTTTTATTCCAGAAAAAAAATCACCATATTTGTGTGAAGAAAATAGGAATGTGATCTGTTTTTATTTTAAAATATTTTGCTTAAAGAAGCGAACACAAAATCAACAAATAATTATAGTAATTAAAATTTAGATGATGATGATGATGAAAATATGTGTCTGCTTAATGTTTATGCTGTTTTTTTTTCACCAGTATGAATATTTCAGTATTTACGCTGATGAATGACAAATTATTATGACTTTAAAAGAAAAAGTTTTTGTTTCCCGAGTTACCTCCCCCTCGTTCCCAAGTTTGTCCACAAAAGAAGAAACAAAGAAACACACGGAGCCATGTTTGCACTTTCGTTAAAACTCCTTTAAAAACAAAGCATATAAATTATTCAGATAAAATCAACAAAACTGACTATATTTCGTGCCTAGATTGTCTCACAAAACTATGACGCTGTTTCTGATTATATGTTTCGGAGTAGCAAAGCGATTATTGCACGCAGTTCTCATGTCGTTGTTTGTTCCAGCCGGCCCGCAGAAAGAATGGGTACCTGGGTGCACTTACGATGGGGGTGGGGGGGGGGGAGTCGGGAAACGTGGTACTTAGGATATCAATCACCTCTCTCTCTCTCTTTCTCTCTCTCTCTCTCTCTCTCTCTCTTTATATATATATATATAATTCCTTCAGTGCCAAAGATGCATGGGCCAGCAGGTAGAAAGAGATTTCCACATGTGTGTGTCCCTGGCTGTCTTCATGACTGCCTCCCATCTCCCATGTCAGTTCTTCGTGTGCCAGCATTCTCTCTGCTCACGTCTCCACGTCTCCTTGTGTCGCCCCTTGCTTCTTTTACCCTGTCCACATCACAGCCGCCCCTGGTAAGTATTCGCCTGCCGCTCTGGCATCGTGGCCCATCCATTGCCATCTTCTTCTTTCGGTCACTGTCAACAGTGATGCCTTGCCTGCTACGACACTGAGGACATCAGCCTCTACTGAAACAGCAGGTCACAATAAAAACATGGCCATAAAATCATCCAGTCTATAACCACATGATGATGATGATGACGATGTGATTTCACTGCCACTAAAAAAATCAGTCAGCTTTAAAGCTAGAATTGTTATAGGTGGTGTAACAAATTTGTGACCAAGTTACCAGCTCTTTCTATACGTTATCCTGTAATTATGATTGGTATGAATTTTAACCAGTCACACATTATAGTATTACCTCCCACTGCGCATGCGCCATTACAAATGTCAGCTCTTACAAAGTCATAATTCTGACATCAGGTATCACTTCAGAAAAACGTGTGGTGTCTTGGAAGATGAAACATCCCACAGAGCCATGTTTGCGCTTTTGTTAAAACTCCTTTAAAAACAAAGCATATAAATTATTCAGATAAAATCAACTGAACTGACTATATTTCGTGCCTAGATTGTCTCACAAAACTGTGACGCTGTTTCTGATTATATGTTTCGGAGTAGCAAAGCGATTAGTGCACGAAGTTCTCATGTCGTTGTTTGTTCCAGCCGGCCCGCAGAAAGAATGGGTACCTGGGTGCACTTACGATGGGTGTGGGGGGGGGGGAGAGTCGGGAAACGTGGTACCTAGGATATCAATCACCTCTTTATATATATATAATTCCTTCAGTGCCCAAGATGCCTGGGGCAGCAGGTAGAAAGAGATTTCCACATGTGTGTGTCCCTGGTTGTCTTCATGACTGCCTCCCATCTCCCATGTCAGTTCTTCGTGTGCCAGCATTCTCTCTGCTCACGTCTCCATGTCTCCTTGTGTCGCCCCTTGCTTCTTTTACCCTGTCCACATCACAGCCGCCCCTGGTAAGTGTTCGCCTGCCGCTCTGGCATCGTGGCCCATCCATTGCCATCTTCTTCTTTCGGTCACTGTCAACAGTGATGCCTTGCCTGCTACGACACTGAGGACATCAGCCTCTACTGAAACAGCAGGTCACAATAAAAACATGGCCATAAAATCATCCAGTCTATAACCACATGATGATGATGATGACGATGTGATTTCACTGCCACTAAAAAAATCAGTCAGCTTTAAAGCCAGAATTGTTAAAAGTGGTGTAACAAATTTGTGACCAAGTTACCAGCTCTTTCTATACGTTATCCTGTAATTATGATTGGTATGGATTTTAACCAGTCACACATTATAGTATTACCTCCCACTGCGCATGCGCCATTACAAATGTCAGCTCTTACAATGTCATAATTCTGACATCAGGTATCACTTCAGAAAAACGTGTGGTGTCTTGGGAAGATGAAACATCCCACAAGAGCCATGTCTGACATCTCTGAAGAATAGCTCTCGATAAGTTCTTTTTGTGTTCAACATTACCAGCACATCTCTGGCAGAGTGTTGAAGCATCTTTGCCCCGGAGTGTCACCAACTTGAGAACCGCTGGCAGTATGTTGAGCCATCTTTACCCCGAAGTGTCACCAACTTGAGAGTCGCTGCCAGAGTGTTGAGGCATCTTTGCCCCGGAGTGTCACCAACTTGAGAACCGCTGGCAGAGTCAGAACCTGTAAAACAAAAACTAAAGACCAGTAGCAGCGGAAATATTAGATATAAAATACTTTCCAGAATAAGTGGACAAAAAGAAACCAGGACGCAGGAAGCGATCAAAGAGTTAACATTCAGATAAAGTAGTTTCAAAAAAATTCTTTCATATTTTACTAGCTATTTTAGACCAAGGACTCATAAAAGAAAATAAAAATAATAATTGTCGTCAGCCTTATGGTTAATCATACACAGGAAAAATAACAAATTCAGTTAGACTGACGGAAAATATTATTCAAAATCATCTTGAAAATTATCTTGCCATATAAACAAGACAGAAGAAAGTAAATAACAGTTAGGAAACATGGACTTGAAAGTGAAGATAAAATGTGATATGGCGTCAATTTAGAAAAACATGTTAATAAAGTAACATTTTAACAAATGGAAATGTTACGGAGGTCGTAAACTTTCATTTCATGACAGACACCATATTGCTCAGCCGTGAGACACCATGAAATTCTTTTCACTGAGACAGCAGGCAATTCTTTTCACAGAGACACCACGAAATTCTTTTCACTGAGACACCAAGCAATTCTTTTCACTCAGACACCAAACAATTCTTTTCAGTAAGACACCAAACAATTCTTTTCACTAAGACACCAAACAATTCTTTTCACTAAGACACCAAACAATTCTTTTCATTCAGACACCAAGCAATTCTTTTCACTAAGACACCAAGCAGTTCTTTTCACTAAGACACAAAGTAATTCTTTTCACTGAGACATCAAGCAATTCTTTTCACTAAGACACAAAGCAATTCTTTTCACTAAGACACCAAGCAGTTATTTTCACTAAGACACAAAGCAATTCTTTCCAATGAGACACCAAGCAATTCTTTTCCATGAGATAGCACACATTTTCTGTGAAGTATTTATCGACTTCCCAGGACCGTTGAGTCACGGGTTAAGAACCACCCACAAACTTATCTTGTACAAGGATCTGGATCTTTCTATTATTCTATTCTGATTTTTATCTTTTACTTTATTCCAGCCTCTAAAAATGGGTACCAGAGAAACCTGGGAAGGTAAAGCGGCCAGGCGTGATGCTGACCACATCAGACTTTCATGTGCCGAAGGTCATGGAAAATACGGGCCTAACACCGTGTTCCCCAATATGACTTAAAAGCAGGGAAACGGGGAATTTTACCTTTTACCTTTTACTTTATTCCGTGTTTCAACACCTGTTTTCAGCACTTTTAAAAACTCCAGGTGTGTGCAGTGCAGTAATGAAATGAATTTATTTACCTCTAAGAAGATCACTAAATCCCTAAGAAATCTATGCTACAGAGAGCAGAATATCTTAGGAGTTGTGTGGTTGTTTCGCTCTATGTGGTAGAGAGTTTCCTGCACGCACAGATTTCAATGACTTCCAACACCAGAACTGGCCAAAACAGAAATGTTAAAACCTGAACAAATATCTCCTCTAATTTTCGCTAAGAATCAGAAATATGAACAAAACAAATAATAGGAAGACACTTTTGTTCAAATAACGATTTATCCTGTTCAGAATCATTATAGTTACTTTCATAAACTGAAAGTTGTTACGTCCTACTTCAGCAGAATGAGGTCATCCTCCATGTGACAGTTCGTCTGCCTATAACCACCTGGGCTGGAACAAGGCAGGGAACATATGAAGCAGCACCTGGAACAAAGATGAAAAGATCAAACATGTCCACGGCAGGCAGGAGACTCACTGTAGCGGAGGTAGCTTGGGTACCAGCTGCTGTCGCCCTCCAGTGAAGTGAACAGTTAAAAAATGTCGTACTTGGTATGCTTTCGTTACGTCTACGAAAGTGGACGATGCATGTCTGATAAACGCACAGCACAACACAGTATAGCACAATATAGCGCAGTAAAATACAATATAGCACAGTACAACATAGTAAGACGATATAGCACAGCACAACACAGTATAACACAATAAATATAGCACAATATATGACAGAATATCACATTATAACACAATATAGCACAGATAAGCACCGCTTAACACAATATAACACAGTATAGCAAGGAACATCACAGTATAACATAATATAACACAGGACAGAACAGTACAGGCAAAGCTGTTAGGGAAGCAAAAGAAGACAAACTAACAAAAAAAAAACTTAGTTCGACCTTCTCCTTGTGTTAGTCACGTGAGAGATGATAAAAGCGACAAGTTCCAGGCAAAAGCTTTACCTCTTAAGACAGCACAATTAGGATCTGTTCGTTCCAAACCAGCGCTTCAATTACAACACGACGCCGGCTCATTTCCATAGGCAATCAAAGAGATAGATTTTAGTGCGCGATGAAAGTATTTCACAGACTGAACGAGAGTCAACAAATCGAATGTAAACATGTTCGCTGATTCTTTAAAACAAAACACACACACAGACACAAAACAAAACAGAAACATGTTTTGTGGAAGTAACGAACTCAATTTACAGTTTCCTGCTTGTACAGAGCCAAGTGGATTGTCTTAATAAACTATAAGTAAATAATTAAGTAAACAGACGCGTTCCCTCCCCTTGATGTTGATGGAATTATTGATGAGATAATCAAGATAATAATGGTTTCATTTTTTTGTTTGTTTGTTATTAGTGACAAAAGCACTTCGGTCTCAGCAGTTTGATCTTGTTCTCTGAATACACGCTTCTTTCACCGAGTACTGGCGGTATAGGCGTTAAACGACTTAGATAAATATTTTTAGCACTAATTGTTTTTTTTTTCTTTTTTAAAGCTGAAAGTACTTTGTAAACTTTCTGGAAGACGCATGGATTCTGTTACTGGATTTAGAAATCCACAGAATAAATATCTCTGTACCCGGCACAACATTTTCAGAGACTGATTGATTTGTAAACAATTTATCTTTAGTATCTCTCTCTGGCCCATGCCAATCAGGCGTTGGTCGTCACTGATTTCCACAACCACCTGTCCTTTGCTCTTTCTGTAAGATGTGTTGGACCGTGCTCTGTGCTAGTCTTTCAGTCCTACGTCAAGTATCTTGTTTCTTTGTATTCCTCCGTCCATGTTTCCCTCCATTTTTCCTGTTGTCGCTAGGTTTTCAAGTATGCTTCTTCTCAAAACATGCCCTACATATCTGGATTGTTATGTTTTTGGACACATTAAACGCCATGACAATCTAGACAAGACCATTTTGGAAGGATACGTAATGGGAAAAAGAAAGAGAGGAAGACCAAGGCGAATTTGGCTGCAAGACATCATTGATGATCTGCAAATGGATGCATCAGCAGCAGGTCATCTTGCTCACAACCGAGAGGCCTACAGGAGAGCTGTTAGGGAGGCAAAGTTCCGCAGGGGACATGCAAATGATTGAATGAATGTGTTCTGAATTTTGTTAAAATTTCTCTCACTTAGAGCCTCTGTAATACCTCCTTGTTTTATTTCAGTGTTATTTTTTTTGTTCCTGCTCAGTTGTTCTGTCTTGTGTTAAAATGAAATATCTTCCAGTAGTGAATGTTTTGCGCGGAAGTGTTAACATTTGAACTAAAATATAAAACTAAAATCTTGGAGAGTTTTCAAGGCTGAAGTACTCGTAGTTTGTCGTTTGATGGCTTTCTGGTGATCGGGAGCTGAGTCGTTTGATGGCCTTCTGGTGATCGGGAGCTAAGATCATTGTAAGATGAATCACGAAAAGATCTTCAAACATAAAATTCATATTGACTGTAGATTGTGCTGGCGTGCCTGACTTTCTCAGCAGACATCTCTGTAAGCCCCACTGTCGTGGTAGCGAAAATTAAATAACTTACGAAAAATAGCGAAGGATAGACCTTGTAATAGTTGTTAAGTCTCTGGGATTGTTGATGAATTAATACTTTGATATCCACGTCTATGTTTATATACTTTGATATCCACGTCTATGTTTATATATTTTGATATCCACATACATACTTCAGTTGTTTTATAACATATCTGTCTTCTGCCCGTTTCTTCTCTCTTTTTCAGCCTGTCTTTCTCTCCTCTCTCTCTCTCTCTCACGCATGCAAATTCTTTATCGCTCTCTCTCACACACACATGCAAATTCTCTCTCTCTTTCTCTCACACACACATGCAAATTCTCCCTCTCTTTCGGCCTCTCTATCCAGATGTAGTAAAGGAACTCTTTCCCTCTTGTATTAGTCCTTTCATTTCACTCCTTACCTCCCCAAACACACTCCTTCTCGTCGCTCGCCAGTTTTTTTAACTCCGCGCGCCAGAAAAAAAAATGTCCATAGAATCGAAGGATAAACTGAAAAACGCTACAGCCAATGCAGGCAGAATGGGCCATGAATGTCTGTTAAAAGAATAACGATGAATGTCTATTATAAGCCTTACTGTATGAAAAGAGCCTTCATTTCTTTCTTTCTTTCTTTCTCAGCTCCTGATCATGAAAACGAGAAAGCGCTCAGGGAAGGTTTTAATATTTCCTTCTATTTCTCTCCGTTTGTTGGAGACTGAGAAGTGACCTCTTTCACTGGAAGACGAGCAGAAATAGAAGAAAGCTGGTGGAGAAATAGAGCTGATCGTTACACGTACTTGACTGAAAGAAGAAGATGGATCTGACAGCTCTACATCAGATACAGGAACCTGGAATTTTGCAGGAAGGTCTGACGTGAATTAAGTGCTCTTTCGCTGGGTCGTCAAGTGTATCAGGATTTGTTTGTTAAAAAAACAAAAAACAAACTGTGACCTACTTCTGTCTGTGAGTAGCATGAAAGATTCAGGTAAATATTTCCACACATTGTTTCGTTTTTTTTTTTCCTCTTCCATCTTTTGAGAACTCCTCCTAGTGTTAAGAAAAATGTAATCCAATAAATGTCAGACTATATGCGACATTATTTCGCAGTTTTTATTTGGTGTATTTCTTTCTTTTCGTGTAAACTGTAGCCTGGTTGCTAGCTGTAGCCTGGCTGCTAACTTTGTGAAAGAAATTAGTTGAATGAATTCCTCTTGCATGTTTGTGTACAAATAAATACTAAAAAAATATTAGTTGTAACCGTTTTACGGAACAAATCCTTGCGACGCTGTAAAAATTTTATTTTGCATGGAAATATTAATCGAAGAGTAAAAGTGTTGAAAGCCAAAAATATAAGATACGGTATAAAATAAGTATAAAAAGGTATATTTTGATCTAAAAAAACAGCGCTGTTTTTTTTAAAAATCTGATTTACTTGGAGAAGTTTTGTTTTCTATGAACATGATGTAACCATTTTTTTTTTATTACAAATTAAACGTTGGTAAGTTCTAGCAGACAACGTCATATTAAAAAAAACACGTTGTAGGATAGATTTTATATAAAAATATGTCACTGAAACTGTCCATCATTTTATGTAAGAAATATATTTGATAGAGATAATCAGAAAATCAGGACCTCAAATGGGGAGATGCGGTAAATAATAAACCAGATTACGACAGCACTTCTGTGATTAAAAGTAGGATTGCTAAAGGTTAAATAATCATTTTTTTTTCGAGTTTTATTTGCTTCCTAAAATATCATCATCATGATTCGGCTCCAAAATTCTAATTTAATTTTTTTTTTTAATAGAAAAGAAGTAGAAAATCATACACTAGTAATTTGTAAATAGTGTCACTTTTATGGTTCTTAAGTGTCGAGAAAACTATTTGCAAGAAATGTTTTTAAATTTACTACAATTCTGCTAATTTTTGTAGCATCCATTTTACATTCGCACTTCGGGTTAGACCCATGCTTCTATGGATGAAATGTTCGTATTCTAACTGAGCCACCACACGTGATAAAATAGTGCATTCGGTACTTAGTATATAGTCTTATACATTCTGCAAATTGTTGTTATGCTTAAACTATAAATTGTTGTAGTATTTTAAAAATAAATGTCCTCAAATTTTTTTTTTCATGTTATAGTACTCTAGTTCATTTATCTTCTCTGTTCTTGATGCATTTCCTCTGTTTCTGTCAAGAGCTAAGAAAATTGCGTGCATTTACTTTTAACATTAGACTTCGTGTTAATTAATTTTGATCGTTTCCTTTTGTGGAGCTTTGCTTGCTTGCTTCTTCTTCTTCTTGATCTTCGTCTTCTTCTTCTTCTTCTTGTTTGCATGTGTACTTAATGCTGTAGGCATGAGCCTTACAGAAAGACATCAAACTTGGGATCTCTGAACTCTCTGCCGTCTGTGCCTTGACCAGGCAGGCATAGAAACCACAAGGAAATTAGGCCCGAAAAGTTACTAACTTAGTAAGTCAGATTCTTACACAAGTCCTGCAACAATCACACAGAAATGTCTGTAAATGTGTATCCGGAAATAAATAAATAAATCAAACGTTGGATGCAGATCTTTCTCCGTCGCCATTTCATACAAGACTTAATAAGAGTAAACACACAACTAAAAATTATGCCGTATAATTTTATTTGAAGATTGAGAGATTTTTAACTACAATATCAGCTAATTATAGCTATCATTTCTTTTCCTTGGTGAAAACATGGCGGGCGTATTTATTATAAACTTGTTTGTGCGGGTCTGGGATATTTCATCTGGTAGTGGAAACTATATGGAAGCTATAGCATTAAAACAGTATTATGTGTGTATGTGCTGGGTGTATGTGTGAGCCTATATATGTGTATGTGCTAGTTTAATTCATATTTATTAAAACGTTATTTTTTTAATATTTCGAGACCTAGAAAATAGTTATTAAGAAAGATATGTAAATTTTTTACTGTTGACAAGACTAAATTATTTACTGTAAACATTTCTTTTTTTTTTTTTAAATAAACATTTAGTTAAATGTTGGCTCTTTGGCGATGTAAGTACCTCTGGCATGGACAACGAAGAAAGAAAAGAAAACAGAAACAGAACAGAAGAGACCGGATGCAGATATTCATGGCTGTAATAATTAAACTGATAGTTTAGTTTACAATTTTAATATTCACAAATCTGTAACTAGGGGTAACTTTAGAACCGTTGTAACCTCGTTGTAAAATCAGAAAGCACAGCTAGAACAATTATGTTAAAAAAAAGTAAAACAAACCAATATGATGCTGAATATAGCGTAAGTACCGAGCAGTCCTCATATGTATGTGTTAGCAGGGTGTCTGGTTCTTTATGTGTTAGCACGGTGTCTGGTTCTTTATGTGTTAGCACGGTGTCTGGTTCTTTATGTGTTAGCACGGTGTCTGGTTCTTTATGTGTTAGCACGGTGTCTGGTTCTTTATGTGTTAGCACGGTGTCTGGTTCTTTATGTGTTAGCACGGTGTCTGGTTCTTTATGTGTTAGCACGGTGTCTGGTTGTCTACGTGTTTGCACCGTGTCTGGTTGTCTATGTGTTAGCACCTTATCTGGTTATTTATAAGTTAGCTCCCTGCCTGATTTTGTATGAGTTACCACCGAGTCTGGCTGTTTATGTGTTACCACCGGGTCTGGTTATTTATAAGTTAGCACCGTTTCTGGTTATTTATAAGCCAGCAGAAAGTTATAAACTGCCTATCTTACCTCCGTCATTCTGAAGTTATATTAACAAATGTAACCATTGTCAAGTACGTTGTTACGTATAACAAGTACAACAACATCTAAACAAATGTTTTAAAATATCATACATTCTCTAAGTATATTTCAGATACAAGAAAGCTGCAATGTAATATTTAACACTCAGAAATAGATTTTACACTGAAAAATGTATAATGGTTTTCCTAGAAAGCGAGATGAAATCCCAGATCAGAATACAGGCTGATCATCTCAGCATAACAGTATGTCAGAATTCTGCTTCGCCGAATATGAACGGCAGAAAAAACAATAATAATAATAATTAATAATAATAATAACGTGAGGTAAATATATTTTAAGTATAAAAAAGTATAATTTTTTTTAAAAACCAATTTAATTTCCTTAAAAAAATAATGTCACTAATTATCAATTTTGTGTTTTTGCTGTATAAGTTGGTGTTTTTGTTGTACAAGTTTGTGTTTTTTTTGCATACGTTTGTGTTTTTGTTGTATATATGTGTGTGTTTGTTGTATAAGTATATGTTTTTGTCGTAAAAGTTTGTGTTTTTATTGTAAAATTTTGTGTTTTTGTTGTAAAAGTTTGTGTCTATGTTGTTGTTTAAGTTTGTGTTTTTGCTATACAAGTTTGTGTTGTTTTTTTTTTTTTTGTCAAAGTTTGTATTTTTATTGTTGTTCAAGTTTGTGTTTTTGCTGTACGAATTTGTAACGCCGAAAATGTTGGCTTTCATTCAAATAAAAATTGAATTTTATGTCCATACGTTCATTATAATACCACCTCCCCCACTAAAAAAAGTTAGCATACATGTAATTGAGGTACAACTATGTAGCAGGCAGATAACAGGTTCTCCATGTTCTCACCTTTCCATGGACTCTACTTCTCTCTTAAAAATCTTATTTTTGTAGTTCTGTCTGCTCCTCTCCACAGATTCTTTATTTGTTTTATTTTCTGAAGAGCAATAGATGTCCTCCTTTGTAATTTCCCTCATTGTATCTCCATTATTAGTTAGTAGTGATCCAAGATATTCAAAACTCTCCACTTCTTCCAATTTTTCCTCATTGATACATATATCAGCTGCCTTGTTTGTTTTGTCAGTTGTCATCAATTTAGTTTTCTTCGCATTAAGATAGAGGTTTTGCTCTTTGCTGTTCTTACGAACTGACATAATTAGTTTTCCATTCTTTTTTTTTTTTTTTTGTGGACAGTAAACTGTGTCATCAGCATATCTAATCTCTGGTATTTGATAACCTCCAATTTTGTGGCATCGTAATATTCTTTGTCTACATCTTCTCTAACATTCCTCATTGTATTTTCAGTATACAAGTTAAATAAGTAAGGCGACAATATGCACCCCTGACGGACTCCTTGTTTTATGTCAAACCAAGTTGTTGCTTCACTATTTATTCTTAGTGCTGCTTGTTGGTCTAGATACAGCAGTGATGTTAATTGTATCAAATGTGTTGGAAATCCCATTTTTAATATTATTTTCCAAAGTTTCTGATGTTGTGCACAATCAAATGCGTTTGAGTAGTCTATAAAAGATAAATATAGATTCACATTAATTTCTCTATTATTAATCTTATATTGAATATATGATCTCTTGATCCTCTTCCTTGCCTGAAACCAGCTTGAACCATATTGACTTCTTCTTCTGTTTTCTTACGAAGTCTACCCATTATGATTTTTAACAGAATTTTACTGGCATGACTAATCAGGGCAACAGTTCTGTAGTTTGTGCATAATTTCAGGTTACCCTTTTTTGGCAGTGGTATGAACATAGTTCTTTTCCATTCTTTTGGTCAAATACCTGAATGCCATGTCTTTTTACAAAGTTGCAAATTCCTTTCCTCCTGCTTTAATAAATTCAGCTGTTATCTCATCACATCCTGGTGATTTACCATTTTTCAGATTCTTTATTGCCCATAAAACTTCTTCTATTGTCGGTTCGGGTTCTTTCTCCTCCAATAATAATTCACACTGTTGATTTCTGCTTCAACAGTCGGTTGTTTCATACATTCCTCTTCAATATTCCTTCCATCTTTCTAGAATTTCCTCTGTCTCTGTCAAGGTATTCCTCATCTCATCACAAACTACATTTAGCTTAGGTGTGACATTTCTCGTCAATGTCTTCATTCTTTAAACATTTCACTATCACTTCCACGTTTCTGATGTCCTTCTATTCTTTCACAACAATCCTGTATGTATTGTTTTTTGTCTTTTCTTATGTTTCTTCTTACTTCTTTTGTTAAAGATTTATATTCCTCTTTGTTGTTATTTGTCACTTTCCATTGTGTCTCCATTTCTCTACTTTGTTTTATCAGTTCTAGTGTGCCTGTTGTAGTGTGGACATGCGCAGAAATTTAAAAGAATCAGTCGTATGTATCTAAATATTACATGCGTTTGATGTCCGAGCAACATGTGTCAAAATATAAATATTTATCTTCACAGGGTTTATGAGAGAGAGACAGAGAGAGAGACAGAGAGAGAGAGAGACAGAGAGAGACGAGACTTGGAAGTAACATTGACGTTGTAGAAACTACGCACGGCCTAAAATCACAGAAAATGATGAAAGGAAACACACACAAATAAAAATCACATTGTGTCAGAAGTCAAATGCTTGACTTGACCTGACTGAATGCCTAGTTTTTAGAAACACAAAAACAAAATTAATTTACTCCGGTGGCACAAATTAGAACTATCAGTCCTAGAAAACAGAGCACAACTCCAAAATGTAAGATTCAAGCTGTGCAGACAAATAAAAGACACGGAAATCCAAACAAAAGTAATTTTGTTCATGAACACCAGATTCAATATAAGAGAGATTAGTTCAGATGATGAAAAACAAAGCCATGTTGACCAGAGAGTTAATTCAAACATTTTTAGGGTCAAGGTCACAGTGTCTGAAAGTGAAAATGAATAATTTTTTTCTCTTTTTCGTTTAGTTTCAACAATGGGTAATTTATTAGCTAAAATAAAAGTTCCAATAAAAAACAACTTCATTTAGAAACTAAACATTTCTTGAGCAGTTGTTTGGACAGGGTTTTGTGATTAGGAACAGTGCCGTTTTTGAGATTTGATGTATAAAAAACAAATTTCCAGTTTGTCTACTGTTCCGTACCCTGCCAGGCTGATGAAGAAAGATTAAAATAATGATTTCTTTTCCCGTTGAAATGAAATCTGAAAGGAGAATGCATACAAGTCTCATTCTTTCACTATGCCTGGCCTGGTGATCAAGGCAACAGATTAAACCTATCCAGAACGTTGTTGTAAGAAAAAAAAACCCCGACGGGTGAATGCTGATGTACTTCTTAATGTGGTGGAGTTGTTTTTCTGAGAAGTTAATTTGATAAGTCCACTCTGGGAAGTTTAGAAAAAGCCACAATCGCTCTGCTGATGATTCCTCCCTGTGCAGAGATCGCGTCTTGACCAGAACATCAGCCACAATGAGCGTGTTGTAAGAGAAATATCGGCGGACTCGAAAACCAACAACAAATTGTAATTATCAAAGAAAGCTTCATTTAAAAACAGTCTCTAAGATTAGGCAGTTTTGAAGCAAATATTTTGTTTCGTTTCTCCACAATCAGAAACCAGTTTTTTTTTGTTTTTTGTTTTTTAAAAGTTTGTTTTTCAACAGTGCCTTCACTTAAACCTTTAGGCAAATAAAATATTAAACGTGTATAAATTAAAGACATCTAAATACAACATTACGTGAAGACTGGCACGCAGAATCACATAAATACAAGTGTTCATGAAATTTCACAAGCAGAACTATTTAAATACAACATTATGCGAAGTCTGACAGGTAGAACAATATAAATACAACATTACGCGAAGTCTGACAGGTAGAACAATATAAATACAACATTACGCGAAGTCTGACAGGTAGAACAATATAAATACAACATTACGCGAAATCTGACAGGTAGAACTATATAAAATACAACACTACACGAAGTCTGACAGGTAGATCTATATAAGTACAACATTACGCGAAGTCTGACAGGTAGAACTATATAAATACAACATTACGTGAAGTATGACACTTATAACCATATAAATACAACTGTACATGAAGTTTGACACGTAGAACAATAGAAATACAACATTACCCGAAGTCTGAAACGTAGAACAATATAAATACATCATTACCCGAAGTCTGACACTTATATATATATATATATAAGTAAATTTTAAAAATTCCCTATCACATTACAAACAAACAAACAAACAAACAAACAAACAAACAAACAAACGGGGAAATTTTACAAACCCCATGACCGAAGGAGAAAACAAATTTGTTACAGATGAAATATGTTATGAACCTCGCATGACCTATCACTAGCTGAAGAAACATGATCTCCAACGCTGTCCCGCACGGTACATGATGTACGTATGTCGTGATAGCAACTACTGTGAATGTAATACCGAACATCAGAAAGTCCCTACCAACTTTTATTACATTCACAGAATTCCAAACTCCAACATTTGTATGTGTTTTCTCTTTACACTTAACAAAAAAAAATACCCCGTAATATTATGTTAATGTTTTCCAGAAATTATTTTCCATATTTCGCCAAGCTGCTATTTGCTCACTGTTGATTGTTCATTTGCGTCTTGATTTCTTTGAACGAATCACTTAAATTGAGTTGACTAACTATTATTTAGAAAACAAGTTCCTTTGATAACAGATTATTTAATGTTCATAAATATTTTAATGTACTATTAACAATTTTACTTCGTTAAAAAGACACCTTATAAAATATTTACTGACTGGAATACTTCTATCCCTACCAGAGAATGGCGGACACACTTCTCTGTGGGAGCGACGTACTCTCTAAGAACTGACATATACTGCGTCTTCTGTCACACACCACATACAGTAACCAAAAATGACAACAAAGTCACATACTGTTATATAAAACCCACGCCAGCATCTGAACCCTGTGGATGTGTTCCCAAAATGTTGCATCCTTTTGAATGCATCACGTGTTAAATTAGAAACAAGATTTTCGCTTACATCTTTTTTTTTTTATTAACGTACAAAACTAGGTAATATTTTAAATCTTGTGACAACAAATTTTGACTATTTCAGGAAAACATATTTTTAAACAAATCCCATAGATCTTTTTCGTTCAAAAAAAAAAAAAAAGAAGCAAACAAACCCCAAAACATTCTTAGGTAGGACAAATATGAAACTTTTGGAGTGGCCGTTTGTACATTTTGTTTACAAGCAAAAATACAAGATCTTAATAATAATAATAATAAGAAGAAGAAGAATAATAATGATAATAATATTAATAATAATAATAGACGGTAGATGAGAGAAATCTTTAGTGCTTTTTCTTTGTGTTGTTGTTAGTGCCATTAATTCTTCTCTTCTTCTTCTTCTTCTTCTTCTGCTATCAAACGTACAAAAATGTATCTAGCGAGTAAAATCTCTCGCCTTATCCTGAATACCTCCTTTCACAACTTCAAATGTCCTACTTTGTAATAAATAAAGAATAAACAAACTACATTTGTAGCGGTAGGCGTGATGAAAAAAAGCTGTTGATAAAAACTCCCTTTATATCTATTTTTATTTTTCTAGCCGTCTTCCTCTGGGGATCACACTTGGCTTTTGTTCAGCCCAGTGTGATCATACGATTCTTGGTTTTAATTGTAAAAATTCCCAGAGAAACACAAATCTGGGTTTGTGCCGCGGAACATCAGGAGAATTATGAAACTAGGGAAGCAAGAAGTGTGGTTTTTTTTTCCTTTCCTTGAGGTTTTGCGAGGTATTTTAAAATAAAAACACGAGGCAAGGAAACTCTAACACTTCAGCAATAGAAACTTCTTTGTGAACAATATCAAAGAAGTACAGAATAACAATGGCAGAAAATGAGTTACTGACGAAAATGTCCTGTCTGTGTAATAGATGTGGCGATAACCGTGTCATGTGTTTTTTTTTCTTTCTTTTTGGTTACATTTATAACATATTTCTTTTGCTTTGTAAGAAGGTTTTGTGAGTTACTGACACTCACTGTTCCCTCTAAGCTGCGCGACGCCCACATAAAAAAAAAAAAATTACACCGCACACAAAATTTTTTGGAGATTCACAGGAAGAAGAAATGAAGCTGCTACTTTTATTTTCCAGTTTCCAGATGTTCCTCCGCGCTGTAATTGCCATCAGGAAAAATACAAAGATGGTACATGTTTTTCCTTTGCTGTTTCTTTCTTGTTGAGATATGACTTTCGGATCGGATGTTTCAACTGGTCTTTTATCTCGTGAGTTTCGGTAGTTCTGTAGCAGAATCACTGGATAAGTAAACACAGAAGTCATCATTGGCGTTAACTAAATACCAAATACCAGGAACTGAACAGTACAGCAGGTTTATCCTGTTATTAAATGTACACGCCTTTACAGTCTATATATATATACTACACACATTTGCACACACAAAATTTGTTTGCACATGAGCTGGACATTTTGCTCACAGATCGCAAACCCTTAGAGGGAACATTGCTGACACTTCCATTCTTTTTTTTTTTGGGGGGGGTGGGCTATTTAATATTAACACTGCCATACACATTGACATATAGAGTATAGTTCAGACTGACATATATATTGCAGTTCAGTTCTCTTTAAAAAAAACAATTGTGACAAACCAGTAGTTAAGCCGTGAACCTAATTATCGTTATCATAATTATCAGCACTGTTATCGACGCTTCGCTGTCTGGTGTGAAAGTTTTCTTGGACGCGAAGATAATGTTAAAAGTTCTGGGACAACAGTTCTTTCCTTCTGCCGGTTGTTTTGTACATTAATTCTTAGTTGTAAAACTTCTTCCAGCGGGCACAAGTAAGGAATATGAAATGCTGCAGAAAAAAACGAGATTAGGTGTCGCAGAAATTAACGGGATTAGGTGTGGCAGAAATTAACGGGGTTAGGTGTGGCAGAAATTAACGGGGTTAGGTGTGGCAGAAATTAACGGGGTTAGGTGTGGCAGAAATTAACGGGGTTAGGTGTGGCAGAAATTAACGGGGTTAGGTGTGGCAGAAATCCGACTGGTAAACATCATAAAAAATGAGAAATCTGAGATACTTCGGCCACATCAAGAGACACATCGGGGTCGGAGAGGGTCAGAGCAGAAGCAAAAGTGCCCGGCATAAGAGAAAAGGTGCCACCTCACCGCAGGTGAGCGCAGGACATCACGGACAGTCTGAAGCTGTCATTGTGAGATTTTGGTCAACTTGTTCAAGACCGCACTGCAGGCATTGAGAGGGACAACACTCTGGAAATGGCACGTCGGACGAAGAAGAGGAAACGCAGAAAATAAGGTTAAAAATAGAAGAAAAGAGCTGTAATAATTGAAAAGGTTGAAAAGTTCAAAACCAGACTCCGGCTTCACTGCATTCAGGACAGCCGCATGTATGCTCCGCTGCATCCTTCCAAGAGTGTGTCTGCTAACAGTAACTTTCATATGTTGGTTCTTTATGATGCATTTTCTCCACACAGATTTTCTACCAGCATCTTTAATGTGTCCTAGCTGCAGAAATCTCTTCACAACTACATTGTTCTTCCATTTCCCCTCCTCATTTTCTCGCAGTCTTTCCAGTACGGCTTTAGAGACGTCCCCCTTGTCCATCGTCAGCCTGCCATTTATTTTAGCCTGTCCAGCAAGTCTGTCTGTCACATCATTGCCATGTGATCCCGCATGCCCTGGACAGTAAAGCCATGTTATGGTTCTCATAGTTAACCGATGAACACATTCTTTTCGAAGCAATTTTTTCTCAGTCTTACAAAGCATACTCTGTGGATCTGCCTGAGTGACGCTATGAAGTACATCATGAGCAGCTAGCTATCACATAGCCGCCAACACAGCCTCAATGTCCATTCTCACGCTTGATTTGCTGACTTCAAATGCTCCTGAACCCTGTGCCGCGACTATTCCATTTCGGCAGGCAACAAAACCCCAACCACTTCTGCTGTTACGAGTCACTGAGTCATCTGTATATATTACCGTGTCTGAAGAGCCACAGGTGATGCCGGATGAGATCTTGAACCCAAAGTTCAGCTGCTCCTTGTGCCCATTCTCTGCATTCTTGGCCCTTCTGTATACAACCTTTGTTAGCCGAAGCCGGTCCTGTAGCCATAACCACTCATCACCTTTAGCCACCTCATCTAGATCACACACTGACATTATTGTATATTCTGCCTCAGCCATGCTCGTTTGACGCGTCTTCCCTTTATCAACCCCAGCTCCTTATGGAGAGGATGGCCCTTCATGCCACCAACCCTATTGTATGCCTTTACCTGAGCTTACCTGTGTTTAGACCTCATATTCAGCATATCAAGCAGAAAACGCATGGCCGCTACAGGAATTATTACTCACTTTCTATTCACTGTGGGCAAACAAGAGACATTAGATATTAGAAAGAGAGAGAGAGAGAGAGAGAGAGAGAGAGAGAGAGGTAGGGTAGGATAATTCTGAGTATCATCTAGCAAACTTGGCCGTAAATTTCAAATTATTTGCTTCCATTAAAAAAAAAAAAACCCAAAAAACTCTTAAACCGGTTGAATGATTGTAATAAGTAATATTTATTTTAATATGATGTAAGTGTTTTCATAACTTGTGTTGTGCTGTGTTGAGATCATATTTTGGTGTTATGTTCACACCCGCATGTCACATATTGTGATCACCAATAATGGAAACGAGGTCATTAAGTCTATGTGCTGTCATTTTTACCACACAGTGTTTGGGGTTTTACATAGTAATGTTAGCCTACTAATTGCAGGAGTGTAAAATGTAGCATTGCTACAAAGTAAAATAGAGAAAACGCAATGGTGGTACAGCAATTACATGTGTTCTGTTGCTATTAATCTCGCGTCAGTGAGGTTATAGCGTTTGTGTGTATGTGTATATGTATGTGTATGTGTGTTTGTTGAGGGAGAGAAAGAGAGAGGGAGTGGGTAAAAGACAGATCTTTTCTGCCCATTTCTAATTTCTAGAAGTTCGTTCTAAAATGTGCCACGTTTAAAAATTAAACAGGCTGTCCAAATTCTTGTATTACAGGGGACTTGTGTAACATAACACTGAGTTACGCTTATTTTAGGCAAGGTTTAGTTTCTCTAGGAAACTATGCTCTGCTGTCCGATATTTCTCAGCTGCTTTAGACGATGTCTTGACTGTCGTAGGTTTATTTACCTGCTAAATGCAATGTATGTTTATCAGCTGCTGAAGACAATATCTTGACTGTTATAGATTTCTCAGCTGTTGAAGACAATGTCTTGACTGTTATAGATTTCTCAGCTGCTGAAGACAATATCTTGACTGTTATAGATTTCTCAGCTGCTGAAGACAATATCTTGACTGTTATAGATTTCTCAGCTGTTGAAGACAATGTCTTGACTGTTATAGATTTCTCAGCTGCTGAAGACAATGTCTTGACTGTTATAGATTTCTCAGCTGCTGAAGACAATATCTTGACTGTTATAGATTTCTCAGCTGCTGAAGACAATATCTTGACTGTTATAGATTTCTCAGCTGCTGAAAACAATATCTTGACTGTTATAGATTTCTCAGCTGCTAAAGACGATATCTTGACTGTTATAGATTTCTCAGCTGCTGAAGACGATATCTTGACTGTTATAGATTTCTCAGCTGCTAAAGAGAGTGTCTTGACTGTTATAGATTTCTCAGCTGCTGAAGACAATGTCTTGACTGTTGCAACATCCTCCTGTAGCAGCTTACTTGAAAACTTTGATCGTGTCGGATGGGGAGTGTACATATGTAAAAACGTGTTTCCCTGTAGTCTCCTTCGCTACAAGTCATAAGACTGGAGAGAAAAGCACACAACAGCCTGTAGCTAGAAGATTTGCATGGAATTAAGATCATGATCATCCATGTTTTAGCAACCAGCGACGGCAACTATGTCAGCTTTTCCAGAAGCTGCGTCTTACAGTATCCTTCCTTGTTCTTATATATTGGAGGACAAAAAAATTGATCCAACAGAAAATGGTAAAAAAAAAACCAACAACAACGAAGAAGATAAGAAACTGTTTTTTTCTCCCTCATCTTCATGAAGAGAGTGTTGAACACAAACTGTCAGCACTAACAGGGGAGATAATAGCGCCTACAGAGTGATGTATCTCGTAATTAGGCCATAAAGGCTTTACGTATCTTACAATTAAGCAATAAGCCAGCTACCTCAAGTCACACATCATCTTAATTTCCCATCGATCACTCTGGAACCCGTCTTATTGGCCAACAGCCCCAGGGGAGAGAAACAGTGCGGGGCCAAGAGGCGATAATCACGAGGCACGCACGTGCATATTCACGCATTTGAACGCTCGCAAACACACACTCACAAAGCGTGATATTGGTTCAATCAAGTTTGGCGTGGTGCTCTGTGATAAGGTCTTCCTGCTGCTTGCAGCCTCCATAGCTGAGATTTCTAGAGCGAGCTAAGCTACAACACATGGACATAAAGACATTTTTTTCCAAACATTTGAATATGCATATTCTGCTGGCGAGATGTATTGACACAAAGATAAGAAATACGCCTGCTCTTATAAGGTTATATCTTGGCATGTTGCTGGTTTATTTTCTTAAACGTTGTCCCTGCTTAACGTACTAATTTAAGCGCAACTGCTGGCATAATAAACTTATTTAATATGAAATAAAGGACTTTATATGTGAACATGGGATTTGAATATAGGAAACTCCGAGGCTGTAGTAGAAGGCAGTATTATGTGATTACTATAGGAAGCGAGAAAGACATGGTTTGAGATGTCCCTGACGTCCTGTAGATAGGATTGGCTTGGGAACCTTTGCTGATGCCTTATACTCCTTTGGGAGTACAGACGTCTGATGATTTTATAGTTAGACCTCGAAAAAAATCGTAAACAAGCACTTGTAGACGTGAGAGTGATAAAAATGACAAGAGAATTACCTGGGACTTGAACCCTGGGCTCTGATAGAACGAGCAACCATTTAGCCATGAGAGAACAATTTAGGGTGTGCGAGATAGCTAAGCTGATTAACGCACTGTTCTCTCGAAGCTAAGCGGTTGCTCGTCCTACAGGAGCCTTCCTTGTTCTTATATATTGGAGGACAAAAAAATTGATCCAACAGAAAATGGTAAAAAAAAAACCAACAACAACGAAGAAGATAAGAAACTGTTTTTTTCTCCCTCATCTTCATGAAGAGAGTGTTGAACACAAACTGTCAGCACTAACAGGGGAGATAATAGCGCCTACAGAGTGATGTATCTCGTAATTAGGCCATAAAGGCTTTACGTATCTTACAATTAAGCAATAAGCCAGCTACCTCAAGTCACACATCATCTTAATTTCCCATCGATCACTCTGGAACCCGTCTTATTGGCCAACAGCCCCAGGGGAGAGAAACAGTGCGGGGCCAAGAGGCGATAATCACGAGGCACGCACGTGCATATTCACGCATTTGAACGCTCGCAAACACACACTCACAAAGCGTGATATTGGTTCAATCAAGTTTGGCGTGGTGCTCTGTGATAAGGTCTTCCTGCTGCTTGCAGCCTCCATAGCTGAGATTTCTAGAGCGAGCTAAGCTACAACACATGGACATAAAGACATTTTTTTCCAAACATTTGAATATGCATATTCTGCTGGCGAGATGTATTGACACAAAGATAAGAAATACGCCTGCTCTTATAAGGTTATATCTTGGCATGTTGCTGGTTTATTTTCTTAAACGTTGTCCCTGCTTAACGTACTAATTTAAGCGCAACTGCTGGCATAATAAACTTATTTAATATGAAATAAAGGACTTTATATGTGAACATGGGATTTGAATATAGGAACTCCGAGGCTGTAGTAGAAGGCAGTATTATGTGATTACTATAGGAAGCGAGAAAGACATGGTTTGAGATGTCCCTGACGTCCTGTAGATAGGATTGGCTTGGGAACCTTTGCTGATGCCTTATACTCCTTTGGGAGTACAGACGTCTGATGATTTTATAGTTAGACCTCGAAAAAAATCGTAAACAAGCACTTGTAGACGTGAGAGTGATAAAAATGACAAGAGAATTACCTGGGACTTGAACCCTGGGCTCTGATAGAACGAGCAACCATTTAGCCATGAGAGAACAATTTAGGGTGTGCGAGATAGCTAAGCTGATTAACGCACTGTTCTCTCGAAGCTAAGCGGTTGCTCGTCCTACAGGAGCCTGTGGTTCAAGTCCCAAGTAATTCTTTTATCATTTTTCTTTCTCTCATGTCTAACATACACAAACATACAAAACAAAACAAGAATAAAGTAAGAAAAGATTAGCCTTACTTGTTTATTGTATAATAAATACAAATTAAAGAAGAAATACAACTTAACCTGTGCTTTAAGCATTACTGTGACAGAAAAACAATCCAATATATACAGCAAGTTAATTGAAAAAAAAAACGTTGCCATTTTTTCCTGTTATCATGAATGTAACCAAGAAATTTGAATGTAAATGCTACAGAAGAGTTCTCCAAATATCGTGGACACAAAAAAAAACCCAAATATATCTATACAACAAGAGCTTAATATTGAAGAAGGCTGGCTAGTAAAGAGGATTAAAGAGAGAAAATTTAAATATTTTGGACACATTAAACGTCATGATAATTTAGAGAAGACCGTATTGGAAGGATACATAATGGGAAAAAGAAAAAGAGGAAGACCAGAACGAAGATGTCTGCAAGAAATCGTTGACTATCTGCAAATGGACGCAGCAGCAGCAGCAGGCCATCTTGCTCACAACCGAGAGGCCTACAGGAGTGTTGTTTGGGAGGCAAAGTTCCGCAAGGGACATGCAAATGAATGAATGAACCAAGAAAATGAACTAAATATAACTGGATATATCATTATCATTTCTCATATTTCATTGAGGTGCTTCAATACTAGTAGTTATGTTGCGTCAAGAAACATGTGTCCCGCCAGGTCCCTACCCTACCGCCTTGGCATCCTGTCAACAAATGGATTTCGATTATCTCGATTCACTGTATCCACATACTGCGGAAACAACTTATTGAATCTTAAATTACTGTTGTCTCATACCATAGAATCAATCTGTAAGACTGCATGAAATGGTTGTTATAGTGTCTTATATAGCACCCAATGAATGAAGAAGCTTTAAAAAAAACTCATCTTAATTTCCCATCGATCACTCTGGAACCCGTCTTATTGGCCAACAGCCCCAGGGGAGAGAAACAGTGCGGGGCCAAGAGGCGATAATCACGAGGCACGCACGTGCATATTCACGCATTTGAACGCTCGCAAACACACACTCACAAAGCGTGATATTGGTTCAATCAAGTTTGGCGTGGTGCTCTGTGATAAGGTCTTCCTGCTGCTTGCAGCCTCCATAGCTGAGATTTCTAGAGCGAGCTAAGCTACAACACATGGACATAAAGACATTTTTTTTCCAAACATTTGAATATGCATATTCTGCTGGCGAGATGTATTGACACAAAGATAAGAAATACGCCTGCTCTTATAAGGTTATATCTTGGCATGTTGCTGGTTTATTTTCTTAAACGTTGTCCCTGCTTAACGTACTAATTTAAGCGCAACTGCTGGCATAATAAACTTATTTAATATGAAATAAAGGACTTTATATGTGAACATGGGATTTGAATATAGGAAACTCCGAGGCTGTAGTAGAAGGCAGTATTATGTGATTACTATAGGAAGCGAGAAAGACATGGTTTGAGATGTCCCTGACGTCCTGTAGATAGGATTGGCTTGGGAACCTTTGCTGATGCCTTATACTCCTTTGGGAGTACAGACGTCTGATGATTTTATAGTTAGACCTCGAAAAAAATCGTAAACAAAGCACTTGTAGACGTGAGAGTGATAAAAATGACAAGAGAATTACCTGGGACTTGAACCCTGGGCTCTGATAGAACGAGCAACCATTTAGCCATGAGAGAACAATTTAGGGTGTGCGAGATAGCTAAGCTGATTAACGCACTGTTCTCTCGAAGCTAAGCGGTTGCTCGTCCTACAGGAGCCTGTGGTTCAAGTCCCAAGTAATTCTTTTATCATTTTTCTTTCTCTCATGTCTAACATACACAAACATACAAAACAAAACAAGAATAAAGTAAGAAAAGATTAGCCTTACTTGTTTATTGTATAATAAATACAAATTAAAGAAGAAATACAACTTAACCTGTGCTTTAAGCATTACTGTGACAGAAAAACAATCCAATATACAGCAAGTTAATTGAAAAAAAACGTTGCCATTTTTTCCTGTTATCATGAATGTAACCAAGAAATTTGAATGTAAATGCTACAGAAGAGTTCTCCAAATATCGTGGACACAAAAAAAAAAACAACAAATATATCCATACTACAAGAGCTTAATATTGAAGAAGGCTGGCTAGTAAAGAGGATTAAAGAGAGAAAATTTAAATATTTTGGACACATTAAACGTCATGATAATTTAGAGAAGACCGTATTGGAAGGATACATAATGGGAAAAAGAAAAAGAGGAAGACCAGAACGAAGATGTCTGCAAGAAATCGTTGACTATCTGCAAATGGACGCAGCAGCAGCAGCAGGCCATCTTGCTCACAACCGAGAGGCCTACAGGAGTGTTGTTTGGGAGGCAAAGTTCCGCAAGGGACATGCAAATGAATGAATGAACCAAGAAAATGAACTAAATATAACTGGATATATCATTATCATTTCTCATATTTCATTGAGGTGCTTCAATGCTAGTAGTTATGTTGCGTCAAGAAACATGTGTCCCGCCAGGTCCCTACCCTACCGCCTTGGCATCCTGTCAAGAAATGGATTTCGATTATCTCGATTCACTGTATCCACATACCGCGGAAACAACTTATTGAATCTTAAATTACTGTTGTCTCATACCATAGAATCAATCTGTAAGACTGCATGAAATGGTTGTTATAATGTCTTATATAGCACCCAATGAATGAAGAAGCTTTAAAAAAAACTTCATCTTCTTCCCTCCCTTTCAGTTGTGTCGAATCTGGTGACGTTGCTGCGCAGACCTCGACCAGTTTAGTTCTTTGAGTAAGGGGAACTTTGAAGACATTTCGTCAAAGTTATTTGACAACGCTTAGCCGCTTAATCCTGTTGTACAGTGCTTACTTTATTAATCCTGTCTTACAGCTTTATCTTGTTAATCCTGTCACAGCGGTGGCTTTATTAATCCTGTCTTAGTGGAGTTACCTTTTTAAACCAGTATTACAGCATTTACCTTATTAATCCTGTCATACAGGACTTAATTTATTAATCCTGTCCTACAGCGCTTTATTTATTAATCATGTCTTACAGCTCTTACTTTATTAATCCTGTCTTGCAGTGCTTACTTTACTAATCCTGTTTTATCCATGACTTTATGAAATATATCTTCACATTAAATCAACGACAACCTCTGTTTTGTGTCAGTAAAGCTGTGGAAGAGTGGTCTCTTAAAAACAGCAAAAACAAACAAACAAACAAACAATCAAACAGGATTTATTAATTTTAAAAAAAGAGAAGTTCATTCAATTAGTTTTACTGGCATGTTTTATACGTAACTTATCTAGAACGAGGAGAGATTGATTGATTGCTTCATTGATCTTTATTTCAAAAGGGTTAAGAATTGGGCACGCAGGCCCGTCTGACATTCTGCCCTTTATCATACATCTTTCACTCTATTCCAGACATTCTACAAATATGCTCCTCATATAAAAAACATAACTAACATTGAAGCTGAGAGACATAAAATATAACATTTGCGTTTCGCTCTTAAACATTCACTCAGTACAGAAGTAACTACATACATTATAAATGACTATCTACTAAACAAAATTTTCGGGACTATTCAGAAAACAATTAATTGTATTCGGTGTCTGTAAGAGCAGCTTAAGATAATTTTTAACTTTTATAATTCATGGATGCATGTAGTCGACATCAAATAGATATTGGGAACGTTTGTAGTTGTAGGAAGGAGTATAATTTATATTTTTTTTATATAGGATGGGAGGGTATTCCAAAGATGAGCAGCAGAATAACTAAAGCTTTTCTTGTAAAGATCAAGTCTAGGTTTTGGAAGACATATGTTGTTCAAGCGTTGGCTGCACTTTGAAGACAAACAAGAAAGAAAAAAAAGAAGAAAAAACAAATAAGTAGAAGCGAGTTAGAAGCTGTTTCATGTCTTCAGCTTTCCTGTGTTGACAAGGATGTCAACCGGCGTGCTTTTCCCCCGAAGACACTAAAATACATACACACATAAACACAGACATACACACACAGATACACATCTTTTTCTTTCACATAATTGGGGATGAAGACGCCCTATAAGGTAATCAGCGACATATAGCTGATCAAGACCCTGTCCCACCTCTCCGTGGTAACCCCAGTAACAGGCATAGCCTGGCTAACGGGACAGGGATCGCCATAGTCCCCATGGTGGTGGAGTCTGCTAAAGAAGCATTGCACACCCCCCTGCTTTTTTAGCTGTACTCCGGGACTGAAAAAGTAGCCGCCATAACCCGCTCCCACGCCGATACGATGCTGTGCCTCAACATCTCTACAGCATCGGCTGCAAAGCACAGCAGCTCGCAGTTACAGGGAGTTTGTACAAGTAATTTCACTTAATTAAACTGTCAACCCACACATGTTATACTCTGTTAGTGTGTGTGTGTATGTGTGTGTGTGTGTGCTCTGTGGATGTCTTTGAGTATTATGTATTTCTCTCTCTCTCTCTCTCTCTCTCTATATATATATATATATATATATATATATATATATATATATATCTTTTTCTGTATTTCTCCCTCGTTTTCTGTTTATCTTTCTCTCTTTTTTGCTCTCTCTATTTCTCTCTCTGTTTTTCATTCTTTTCTATCCTCTGTGTGTGTGTGTGAGAAAGCATGTGTGATCTCTAATTTTCATGTAGTTAGTGTTTGTGCAAGTGAGGACGAGAGAGAAAGAGACAGACAGACAGACAGAAGAGAGAGAGTCAAAGAGAGACAAAGAGACAGACAGACAGAAGAGAGACAGACAGCCAGAGACAGACAGAGACAAAGAGAAATACAGGCAGACTGATATGAAAAGAGAGAAAGACTGAGAGAGAGAGAGAGAGAGAGAGAAAGAGAGAGAGAGAAAGAGAGAGAGAGAGAGAGAGAGAGGAATACATTTTTTTATTTGGGGGTCATGTTACCCCAGGCTGTTTTCCTGATTCTCGTCTATTTTGTCCGTGTTATTCATTCTCTCTATTTTTCTCAACAGAAAAGGTTAGACGACCGTTTCCATGGTGACTGTACATTTATTACGACAAGTGTACCAGAGCTGGGAGAGACTCTGGCCCACCTCACCTTTGGTGCTACCTCTAACAGACTTAGTCTGGTCAAGATCGCAGGGATTACTATGACACCCAAGGCAGGGTAGTGGAACCTACGGAGAAGTATTACATCTTTTCCTGGTCTTCTGTCTGGCGTTTGTAATCAGTTTCTTACTAAACAGAACGCCTCAATGTCTTCATAGTTAAAGAGACAGAACAACAACATCAGGAACCGCCACAACAATAACAACATCAACAGCAACAGCCACAACAACATCAACAGCAGCAACAGCCACAACAACATCACCAGCAGCAACAGCCACAACAACATCAGCAGCAGCAACAGCCACAACAACATTAGCAGCAGCAGTAACAGTCACAACAACACCACCAGCAGCAACAACAACATCTGATTACAACAACACCACCAGCACCAACAGCAACATCATTTCGTCATTACTATCACTAAATCTAGCACAAGTTTTGTTCCTTGATTTATTTCTTATTAAATTCTTATCACTACTACCATTACTACTACTACTACTACTACTACTACTACTACTACTACTACTACTACTACTATTATTATTACTACTACTACTCATTCATTCATTCAATCATTTGCATGTCCTTTTGCGGAACTTTGGCTCCCAAACAGCACTCCTGTAGGCCTCTCGGTTGTGAGCAAGATGGCCTGCCGCTGATGCATCCGTTTGCAGATCATCAACGATGTCTTGCAACTACTACTACTACTACTATTATTATTACTACTACTAATTCTACTACTACTACTACTACTACTACTACTACTACTACAACTACTACTACTACTACTACTACTACTACTACTACTACCTCAACTGAAAGAAACTCTTAGCTATTATCCAAATATGCACATTTTCCACGTTTTCTATTTTCCATCTTATCATTTATCTTTCTCTGTTTCTCTTCATTTTCTATAATACACATTTCTGTTTGTGCTTAGCTTTTCATCCGAATAGAACTTGTGTTATCTTATCTTTTCATCCTAATAGTTCTTGTAGTATCGTATCTTTTCATCCTGATAGTTCTTGTATTATCGTATCTTTTCATCCTAATAGTTCTTGTATTATCATATCTTTTTATCCTAATAGTTCTTGTACTATCGTATCTTTACATCCTAATAGTTCTTGTATTATCGTATCTTTTCATCTTGATAGTTCTTGTGTTATCTTATCTTGTCATCTTGATAGTTCGTGTATTATCTTTTCATCCTGATAGTTCTTGTGTTATTGTATCTTTTCATCCTGATAGTTCTTGTGTTATCTTATCTTTTCATCTTGATAGTTCTTGTGTTATCTTATCTTGTCATCTTGATAGTTCGTGTATTATCTTTTCATCCTGATAGTTCTTGTGTTATTGTATCTTTTCATCCTGATAGTTCTTGTGTTATTGTATCTTTTCATCCCGATAGTTCGTGTATTATCTTTTCATCCTGTAGTTCTTGTGTTATCGTATCTTTTCATCCTGATAGTTCTTGTATTATTTTTTCATCCTGATAGTTCTTTTATTATCTTTTCATCCTGATAGTTCTCGTATTATCTTATCTTTTCATCCTGATATTTCTTCTATTATCTTCTCACCCTGGCCATCATACAGGAAAGCTCCGAACTCTACTCTCTCGTCTGTTTCATCTTCTTTCATTTTTTTCATCTCCAACATTGTTTCTGTACTGCTTTAAAACTATTTTTATGTTCTTCTTAAGTTAGATGCCAGACCTACTTTATTATTATCTTATAATAATATTAATAGTATTGTCCTTTAATACCTTTGTTGTTGTTGCTGTGTATGTTGTCGTTGTGTTGTTGTTATTTTTCCTGTTATTTTTCTTATTGTTAGTGTTACTGATTTATTGTTGTTCTTGTTCTTGCTGTTGTGTTTGTTATTGTTTTTCTTTTCATTTTGCTGTTCTTGCCATTGTTCTTGCTGTTCTTTCTGTTGCTGTTGCTCTTGTTGTTGTTCTTGTAGTTATTGTTCTTGTTGCTTTTGTTGTTGGTATTGTTGTTGCTCTTCTTCTTGCCTTCTTCCTCACCGATTAATTAGCCTGTATCTAATCTTGGTTAGAGGAACAAAAAATCTTGGAGCCGGTGTTGCATGCACATGAGAGACAAAGAAAGAACATATAAATAAAGAATAACTATAAAAAAAATAAGAAAAATAAACAGTAATCATAACTTCAAATCACAGGATTAATAATCTTGTGGTGATCGTTTTATGATACACGAAAGGCCTCATCTGTTATGAAGAAAGATAGACCAGAATTATGTTCATGATGAGAGATGTCTGCTTTGTATTCTCTTCTTCATAGTAATTACAGCAATAACCTCAGATGATAGTGGTGAAGATTGTAGATGACCATGGTGAAGATTGCAGGTGACCATGATGAAGAATGTAGATGACTATGGTGAAGATTGTAGATAACTATGGTGAAGACTGTAGATGACCATGGTGAAAATTGTAGATAACTATGGCGAAGAATGTAGATGACCATGGTGTAGATTGTAGATAACTATGGTGAAGACTGTAAATGAACATGGTGAAGATTGTAGACAACTATGGTGAAGACTGTGGATGACCATAGTGAAGATTGCAGGTGAACATGATGAATAATGTAGATGACCATGGTGAAGATTGTAGGTAACTATGGTGAAGACTGTAGATGACCATGGTGAAGATTGTAGATAACTATGGTGAAGACTGTAGATGACCATGGTGATAATTGTAGATGACCACGATGAAGAATGTAGATGACTATGGTGAAGATTATAGAAGACCATAGTGATGATTGTAGATGATCATTGTCAAGATTGTAGATGACTGTAGTGAAGATTATAGATGAACATGGTGAAGATTACAGGTGACCATGATTAAGAATGTAGATTACCAAGGTGAAGATTGTAGATAACTATGGTGAAGACTGTAGATGACCATGGTGAAGATTGCAGGTGACCATGATGAATAATGTAGATGACCATGGTGATGAATAATGTAGATGACCGTGGTGAAGATTGTAAATAACCATAATGAAGATTGTAGATGATCATGGTGAAGTTTGTAAATGGCCATGGTGAAGATTGTAGATGACAGCGATAGAGATGAATCACTAACAATGCCTAAGATGAATGGAAGTTCTGAAAATTGATAACATTTGTGTGTACTGAATATAAATTCTAGAGAAGATATGTGACAATATATAGATGTGGCTGACTATGATGGAATTACTCGGCAATGATAGAGATAGATAATAGTAGAGAAAATAGATAAGTGTGATACTGTTGGATGATAGCAATGAAGAAACATACCAATAACAATGAAGACAGCTGACAATGATACTGCCAGGTGATATAATGAAGATATATAACAATGATTCAGACGGATGATAACAATGAAGATATATAAAACGGATGATAACAGTGAAGATATATAACAATGATCTAAGCGAATGATAACAATGAAGATAGACGACACTGATCCAAACGAATGATAACAGTGAAGATAAATGACAATGGCAGAATGATAATAATGAAAACAGATTGCATTGATCCAAATGAATGATAACAGTGAAGATGGATGACAATGATAGAACGATAACGATGAAGATAGATGACAATGATAGAATGATAACACAGAAGATAGAAGACATTGATCGAGACGGATCGCTGTCTTGATAACTTTCTGTGATGTCTCTTTTCTCATGCACTAAAACATGCAATATATGATCACTTCCGGCCAACTGCAGGCCTTGGCTCCTAAAGTTAGCTCCAGAGACAACTTCATAGATCTCTGCCACATTGCCTGGCTGTTGTGACACCCTTGACGTCATACTCAATAGCTGAATTTCCTAGTGAATATAGATTTTGCTGTGTCTGAATAAAGAGCTCTTAAATAAGTTTTATTTTAAGTTTTCCGTGATCCATGTGTTTCGATTATTCTCATTTATCTCACAGTTCTTATTATTCTCTGTGTTCTCAGTGTTCTGTATGTTCTCTATGCTCTCAGTGTTCTGTGTTCTGTATGTTCTCAGTGTTCTGTATGTTCTCTTTGTTCTCAGTGTTCTGTATGTTCTGTATGTCATCAGTGTTCTGTATGTTCTGTATGTTCTCAGTGTTCTGTATGTTCTCTTTGTTCTCAGTGTTCTCAGTGTTCTGTATGTTCTCAGTGTTCTGTATGTTCTCAGTGTTCTGTATGTTCTCTTTGTTCTCAGTGTTCTGTATGTTTTCTATGTTCTCAGTGTTTTGTATGTTCTCATTGTTCTCTGTGTTCTCAGTTGACTTCCTATTCATCATATTATTATTGCTGTTGATGTTGCTGTTATTGTTAGTTTTCCTGTTGTTGCATCTGTTACGGTTATTATTGTTGTTACTATCGATGCTACTGTTGTTATTATTATTGTCACACTATTGTTAATGTTGATGTTATTATAGTTGATATTATGATTGTTATTATTGATGATATTATCGTTGTTATTGTTGTTATTATTGTAGTTGCTGCTGTTACTGTTTCTGATATTACTATTATTATTACTATTGCTGTTGTGTTGTTGTTGTTGTTGTGTTTTAGGCGTTTTTGCTGTTATTATTGTAACTGTTGCTATTTATGTACTTTTTTGTTATTTTTATTATTATTATTACTACTATTGTTGTAAGATATTCATATAGTTATGAGCGCAATGTTTCTAGCATTCGGCGCTAAGAACAAATAGATCGTAGTCGGATATGGAGTGGATCACAGTGGCCAGAGTGAATGAAAAGAAAAAAGTCAAGCTTTCAGGCAGAATCCACCACCACCACCACCTCCACTACCACCACCACCACCATCACTACAAACACCACCAACACCACCTCCACCACCACCACCACCACCATCACTACAAACACCACCACCACCATCACTACAAACACCATGACCACCACCACCATCACCACCACCACCATCACTACAAACACCACCAACACCACCCCCACCACCACCACCACCACCATCACTACAAACACCACCAACACCACCCCACCACCATCACTACAAACACCACCACCACCACCATCACTACAAACACCATGACCACCACCACCATCACCACCACCACCATCACTACAAACACCACCACCACCATCACTACAAACACCACCACCACCATCACTACAACCACCCCACCACCATCACTACAAACTCCACCACCACCATCACTACAAACACCACCAACACCACCCCACCACCATCACTACAAACTCCACCACCACCATCACTACAAACACCACCACCACCATCACTACAAACACCACCACCACCACCACTACAAACACCACCACCACCATCACTACAAACACCACCAACACCACCCCACCACGGGGGCCCCCAATGTTCTCCGGGCCGAGCCTCACACTCAAAACAGAAACAGACAGGCTGGACGGTGTCTTTGCCACTTCTGTTTCGTCAGCCATGAATGCCACGCTGTCAGCCCAGCACACTCAACGCTGCCCCACAAACATGATACATATTTTACAAACAAATGAACGACTGCGCGTTCTCTCGAACTGCTAGCGCGGGAAATGAAACATTTTTAGTCGGGCTGTTTGTAATTTACTTCCTGTTAAATGAGGGAGTGAGAAAATGTGAATGATCTGAGAAGGAAAGTCGATATAAATTTTTAAAAAATTTGTGATCGAGAAAAACGGTCGAGATAAGACGAACTCTCAATAGAAGCGGGGGTGACTGGAAAGACCTGCAGAAAACGCCTTGTTCTCAAGCACCGTTGTTAAAAAAAATAGACAGCAAATCAGAAGATATGGACATTAGCAACAATTAGCCAAAGACGTGAATAAAATGTATTTAAGAGAACATTCTTATATACCGAACATAGCGTCGCTTTTTTAAAAATACTTTTTCTTTTCTCCTGCTGGGAATAATGGCGCACTTTCTAAGCTCATTGAATTCTTCATCGCTCACCTTTGCTCTTCCATTATCTACGACCATTAGCGATTGAAGAGAGCATTTTAATCTACGTAAAATCTCTGTCAGAAGCTGTAAAAATGTGTTGGAGTGAACCCTGTAAATTCGACATTTTCCTAACCTTATGAATTATCTTGTGAAATATTTATTAATACCAGGAATATTTTGTAAACAAAGCTGCTATTTTTTTGTGGAATTATTTCCCTTGACTTCATTGTTTTTTTCAATAGTTCTTTATCAGGAAAAAAAACAGATTTTTTGGGGAAATAAATGCAGAAAAAATATACGAGAATACAGTATAAAGAGTTTTCTGCCGCCCCAGGGTGGGGTGGGGGGGAGGGCGGCCGTCTATCTCAGGCTGGGAGGATTAAAATCGTTCGCTGTTCAGCAGGAAAGGAAACTAGAAATCTTCCCCGTAGTTCTGGGACACGAGGGAACTTGCAGCCATTCTAAAGCTAAGCGTATTAGTGGGAGAATCAATTGATTTCAAAAGTAAACACCAGCCGGATTTAGTTTCCTGCATTATTTTTGTCTAATGGCAGCCTTCACAAATTATAATTGAAATAATCTGATGACAAAAAATTGGAAGATTTGAGAGTGCGTTGGCGGAGGATGTTGCTTGTGTGCGCTTGTGTGATCGTTTGTGTCTGTGTATGTGTGATCGTTTGTATGTGTATGTGTGATCGTTTGTGTCTGTGTATGTGTGATCGTTTGTGTGTTTATGTGTGATCGTTTGTGTGTGTATGTGTGATCGTTTGTGTGTGTATGTGTGATCGTTTGTGTCTGTGTATGTGTGATCGTTTGTATGTGTATGTGTGGTCGTGTTTGTGTACGTGTTTGTGATAGTTTGTGCGAATGTATGTGTTATTATGCGTGAGTGTCTGAGTGTATGAATGACGAATGAGAGCAAAACATAGGTAGAGAAAGACAGACAAAAACATAGATAGAGAAAGACAGATAAAACAAAGATATTGAAATACAGACAAAACATAGGTAGAGAAAAACACACAAAACAAAGGTATTGAAATACAGACAAAAGATAGGTAGAGAAATACAGACAAAACACAGGTATAGAAATAAAGACAAAACATAGGTAGAGAAACACAGACAAACGTAGGTAGAGAAATAAAGACAAAACATAGGTAGAGAAATACAGCCAAAACGTAGGTAGAGAACATGCAGACAAAAGATAGGTAGAGAAATACAGAAAAAGATAGATAGAGAAATACAAACAAAAGATAGATAGAGAAATACAGACAGAAGATAGGTAGAGAAATACAGACAAAACATAGGTAGAGAAATACAGACAAAACGTAGGTAGAGAAATACAGACAAAACGTAGGTAGAGAAAGACAAACTGAGAGTGGAATGGAAAGCAAGAGAAAAAAAACGAAAGAGCGAATAAGGACATTCATGATATTTTGTCATTCATCATTCCTTTTTTAGTGAGTGCTTGAGTGAGAGAGAGAGAGAGAGAGAGAGAGAGAGAGAGAGAGAGAGAGAGAGAGAGAGGGGTGCTTGTGAGATTTAACAGTTAATCTGTCAGCAAATGCAGAGATACTGTGACAGAATAAGAAACTGAAACACGACCATTAAGTTGATTGGTCATTTTTTTTATTCGTTAGTTGACGGATTGGTTGATTAGTTGGCTTACTGATTGGCTGATTGGCTGGTTGAATAGATGGCTCATTGATTGGCTGATTTCTAGGCCGGTTGAATAGTCGGCCCAATGATTGGTGTCTGATTGGTTGGTTGACATATCGGTTAACTGGTTGATTGATCGACTAATCGGTTGGCTGATTGACTGATTGGTTGGTTAGATGATTGATGAATTTCCCGAAACTGACAACTTGAATTCATTACAGCCGTCGGTGCGATGAAGACAGCCAAACAACTGGATTAAGACTTGTTTCGTTCCTACCATAAGTGTAGTTGGCATACAGGTTTGTAGGAATGCTGTACTACTGGGACCGTTTGTAGGAATGCTGTACAACTGGGGCCGTTTGTAGGAATGCTGTGCTGCTGGGACCAGGCCAAGCCTAGTCTTGTGGACAGGCTGTTTTACCATAGCACCGCTTGAAGCTGGCCACGGATTTCGCCAGCAGTTTTGCTGTACAGATCATGACTTGGTTACAATGTGTCTTCAGTAGCACAATCGTCTACTTTGCAGTCATAAAATACAATTATCTACTTTCCAGTCATAAAATACGATTATCTCATTCATTCCTTTGCATGTCCCTTGCGGAACTTTGCCTCCCAAACAGCACTCCTGTAGGCCTCTCGGTTGTGAGCAAGATGGCCTGCTGCTGCTGCATCCATTTACGATTATCTACACTCGTTAATGAACAAAGAAGATGCTGCATGTACAACAAATAAAGAAATCACACATATTTTGATGGTGGATGTGATAAATACAGTGCAGGAAATTCTCTACTGTAGAGAGCGGAATAATAACACAACTCCGTGGATCATCAGAGGAACAAGTGTTTCGGGCCTATTAAATTCCTGACACTCTAAGGGGATGGGCCCTGGCCCCATTGTGTTACGAATCCCAGGGGTCTGTGAATTTGTTGTTTTTTTTTTTTTTGGTCCTGTTCCAGGATTGAACCACGGTCTTCCAAGTGGCACTGCATCTTGGAGTGCATCTAAGCCGTTCTGCCACAGGGTTGGGTGGGTGGGGGTGGTGGTGGGGGCGGTATTAGACGTAGCACTTGAAACTATTTCTCAGTATTTTTATTTCTCATGCCTTGCAGCCAGCATGAGGCCCTTTTCTGCTATTTCTGAAGGGCTCTTGTTCTTGCTTATCCTTTCATACCCAGTCAGTTACACAAGTCATATGCTGATGTTGCTATGAATCCTTTCGCTCCCACTTCTACAGCTATCACTTTTGCCCTGATTCCTGCCCCCTGCCTCAGTTGCTTGACCAGGTCATTGTACTTCTCACATTTGAATAGATGCTGCTCCTCTATTCTTGTTACGTACGGAACCGTAAGTTTGATCATTATAAGTTCTTTTTACTGTGGAGTACACTGCGATATCGGGTGGCGTTCCTGTGTTCTTGGTGGCAGTCGGGTATTCTCTTCTACCTGGTAGACAGAATAGATAAGATAGATGCGCGCGCGCACACACACATATAAATAACTACAAGAAGACGACACAAAATGTGAAAAAAAGGAAAACAGAGAATTAATCATTTGTACACCGCACGCATGCAAACATATAGATATGAGAGAGGAGGAGGAGGAGAAGAAGAAGAAGAAGAAGAAGAAGAAGAAGAAGAAGAAGAAGAAGAAGAAATAAAAGTAATCATTATCCTCTGACATGTTTCACAAAAATGTTTCAATAAAAGAAATTTTATGCTGTCCACCAGTTCTTATGTTTTTTTTTCTCTCGTAAACTTTATGTTCTTTACAACTTATTTTTTTATGTTTATGTGTTTTATGTTCGTCTCTTGGTGGCTTCTTTCCTCCTGTAAGGATAAAAATCTTTTAACTGCTCTGGCAAAAATGTGTAAACTTGTTCATAATAAAAATATTCGATGACTTTTAAAACATTTCTTGAAAAGAGGCTAACAATGATGTTTGTTAACATCACGGGAAATCTGGAAGGAGAAAGAAGAAATGTGAATTATTGTTATTTCGTTATCTTTTCCGAGGGAGTGATGTAGTATATCACGAGTTATGTGAGTCAAAATGTGAAGATTTTAACGCTAAGAAACACTGAACTTCAGAAGAATTGAATGTGTATCAAAGAATTCAGGATTAACAATTTAGAAATTGAACAAGGCAATTTTGAAACTGTCACTCCCCACAAAGAGAACAAAGACTTAATAAATGTTGCAGGCGGCCTGGCTGGCTGGGTGGTTAGGCGTTCGGTATACTAATCAGGTGGTACCAGGTTCAAGCCAAAGCAGTGAGGATTTTTTTTCTGGTACCTCATCATCATCATGTGCCGTGCCGACTGGCGCTGGCTATTATGCTTCTCCAGAGTATCCGATCCTTCATGCAGGAAATCAGCTCAGTTGGTGATCTCCTCTCACACCATTCCGTCAGACTGTCCAGTATCATTTCTCTTGGTCTTCCTCTTGATCTTCTTCCTTCTATTTTTCCTGTTGTTATAATATTTTCAATGCCCCCTCTTCTCATTGCATGTCCTATGAAAGTACATTGTCTCTCTCTTATCTTTTTGACAAGATTTTTTGTCTCTCCAGCTCTTCTCATACATTCTTCATTAGTTATTTTTGCTGTCCAGGGAATTCGCAACATTCTTCTAATAAACCACATTTCTGCTGCTTCCAATGATTTTTGTGCAGACTTGCCTGTTGTCCATGATTCACTTCCATATAACAAGATAGGTTCAATATAGCATTTTAGAACTCGTTTTCTAACATTCATTGATAAGGATGTGTTGGTTAATATGTTTCTCATTCTCTGAAATGCAGTCTTTGCTTGGCCTATTCTGTTCCTAATTTCTGTTCTGCATTTCCCATCTGAAGTTATTACTGCTCCAAGGTATTTGAATTTCTGCACCTGCTTTAGAATAGTTCCGTTTAATTTAATACTGCATGCTGGTGGATTCTGTTTCTTAGATATAACCATAGTCTCTGTCTTTGTGATGTTCAAAGTAAGGCCTTTCTGTTCACTTTCTTTGGCGACTTTATCCAAGAGATTTTGCAGGTCTTGTTGGTTCTCAGCTATCAGTACTGTGTCATCAGCATACCGAACGTTGTTAATATTGTGTCCTCCAATTTTTATGCCTGGTTCTGTGATGATTGTTCTTAGAATATTCTCGCTATACAGAGAAAAAAGGTCTGGAGATAGTACACATCCTTGTCGCACCCCTTCTTTTATAGGTTGATATTTTCCAATTCTATTTTCAACTCGAACTGCTGCTTCTTGCTGCCAGTATAGATGTTTTACAATCCTCAGGTCTTTGCCGTCTATATTGATGTCTTTAAGCATTTTAATAATTTCATTATGTTTCCCCTTTGTTAAATGCCTTGATGTAATCAATGAAGCATAAGTAGAGATCTTTCTGTACTTCTAAAGCTCTTTCTGTTAGTGTTCGTAAAGCATAAATGGCATTGTATGTTCCCTTTCCTTCAACAAATCCAAACTGTTCATCTGCTATTTCCATTTTTATCTTTTTCCTTACCTGCACATCAAAAAAGAAAAAAAAAGCCCCCGGGCCCACCCAACCTCTAAAAACGGGTACCAGAGAAATCTGGGAAGGTAAATACTGAGCATATCACACTTTCAGGTGCTGAAGGACTTGGAAACATCCACAATATTCCTTAAAGGCGTGGGAAATGGGATTTTATTTAACCAATAAATGCTGGACTTAATTCTGTTGATATTTTGGTATTCTGACAATGCTTTTATCAACCACAGGCAGAGTTCCATGGGAACAGATGCACGAGGATATGGCTCCTTTAAAGTTTGTAAATAACTTGAGAAAACGATGCCAGCTTAAGTGAGAACAATATCTTCTAAGTTAGAAGCTCTTCTCCGGCAAGAATAAGAAGTTGAGTATCACTCACTCAGAAACAGCAGTTGATATTTTTGAGCTCCAAGATTGTGTAAACCTGGAAGAGTTGTCTGGAGAGTATTCTCTTCAAGTTTACGGGAAAGATGTATCTTAAATGATGTGTGTAAAAGGTTGGGGTTTTTCTATTGTTGTTTTTGTTTTAAATCCCTAAAGTTTGTAGAGAACTTGTATTATATCAGTGGAATATTAGAACATTTTCTGTGCACCATCAGCTCAAATTCTGTAGTATAACGTGTATTACACTTCATGAAATTGAAATGGACAAATTCTGTAGTAAAAAGTGTATTAAACTTTATGAAATTGAAATGGACAAATTCTGTAGTAAAAAGTGTATTAAACTTTATGAAATTGAAATGGATAAATTCTGTAGTAAAAAGTGTATCAAACTTTATGAAATTGAAATGGACAAATTCTGTAGTAAAAAGTGTATTACACGTCATGAAATTGAAATGGACAAATTCTGTAGTAAAAAGTGTATTACACTTCATGAAATTGAAATGGACAAATTCTGTAGTAAAAAGTGTATTACACGTCATGAAATTGAAATGGACAAATTCTGTAGTAAAAAGTGTATTACACTTCATGAAATTGAAATGGACAAATTCTGTAGTAAAAAGTGTATTAAACTTTATGAAATTGAAATGAACAAATTCTGTAGTAAAAAGTGTATTAAACTTCATGAAATTGAAATGAACAAATTCTGTAGTAAAAAGTGTATTACACTTCATGAAATTGAAATGAACAAATTCTGTAGTAAAAAGTGTATTACACTTCATGAAATTGAAATGGACAAATTCTGTAGTAAAAAGTGCATTACACTTCATAAAATTGAAATGGACAAATTGTGTGGTATAAAGTGTAGTACACTCCATGAAACTGAAATGGACAAATCAAAGATTAAAAGTAATGAGGAAAGAATGAAGACAAGAGTTGAACTTTAAAATGAGTTTATCTTGCACGTATAAACAATTCTTTCAGCACGTGAAAAACGGGATAAACAAGTCAGAGAAAGGGGGGGGGGGAATGGTGAGATATGCGCAAACAAAACGTCAGAAAAATGAATTTGTTGTTGTTGTTGTTGTTACTGCTGTTTAAACAATACAATTTTTACGGGACACATTTCAGTAGCATGTTGCTGTTGCTGTTTAAACAATACCGTTTTTAACAGGACACATTTCAGTAGCATGTTGCTGTTGCTGTTTAACTAATACAATTTTACGGGACACATTTCAGTAGCATGTTGCTGTTGCTGTTTAACTAATACAGTTTTACGGGACACATTTCAGTAAAACGTTGCTGCTGCTGCCAAAAAACTCAAATGCACAAAGTAGATTTCTCGTTTTCTGTTGCTCAGAAGTCTACAAGTAGTAGATATTTTGTGAATTCTATTTTTTACCCTTTCTTCTTGTCTTCCACAGTCAGTGACCAAAACATCGACTTCATTTCTTGTCCTCCTCCTCCGTTTTTCGCAAATTTAAAAAATAAATAAGTGTCAGAGACCCACACCCACTTACGCACCAACATACGCACCCACATACGCACCCACACAGAGCTATACGTTATGTCTTTTCTTACAGGCGGTCTAATTTTCTATGCAAACAGTTTCAACGATCGTCATTTCACGTTTATGAGTCGCAGATGTTGCTCATGGAGGCCAGCCTTTTGTATGGCGTGCCCAGCCTGTGATCGACTTCCAGTTCTCCATGACTGATTCGACGGCAGCAATCACAATACGTGTGTGCCCTATGATTTCAACTACTTTTAAAAAGAGAAATTATTTCTCTCCCACACAAATACATATATATATATACATACATACATACAAATATAATACATACATACATACATACATACATACATACACACATACACGCATTATTGCAATACCTTTCTACTTGATAAAACTTCTATTAGTATATGATGATTAAATAAGAAGAAAGAAAGAAAAAGAAATGTATTTTTACGGATCAATGATGAATATTTTAGGCGCAGTAAGGTAGTTTCAGGAAAGCTGAAAGAAAGGAAATAAATCATTATAGCTAATACGTTTTGACATATTTAGACTTCTTAGACTTTTTTTTTTAATTTAGACTTCTTAGACTACTTTTTAAAAATATTTAGACTTCTTAGATTACTTTTTAAAAATATTTAGACTTCTTAGACTATTTTTTAAAAACATCTAGACTTTTTAGATTTTTTTTTTAATTTTTAGACTTCTTAGAATATTTTTAAAAATTCAGACTTTTTGGATTATCTTTTTTTTTAATTTGGACTTCTTAGACTAATTTTTGTTTAAACTGAGATTTCTTAGATTATTTTTTTAATTTAGATTTCTTAGACCATTTTTTAATATTTAGACTTCTTAGCTGTTGTTTTTAAAAATATAGACTTCTTAGACTATTATCCTTTATAGACTACTCAAAGGCATTTGATTGTGTACAACACCAGAAACTTTGGGAAATAATGGAAAAAATGGGATTTCCAACACATTTGATACAATTAACATCACTGCTGTATCTAGACCAACAAGCAGCAGTAAGAATAAATGGTGAAACAACAACTTGGTTTGACATAAAACAATGGGTCCTTCAGTGGTGCATATTGTCACCCTACTTATTTAACTTGTATACTGAAAATATAATGAGGAATGTTAGAGAAGATGTAGACAAAGAATATTACGATGCCATAACAGTTGGAGGTTATGAAATACCAGAGATTAGATATGCTGATGACACAGTATTGCTGTACACAACACAAAAAGGAATGGAAAAACTAATTATGTCAGTCCGCAAGAACAGCGAAGAGCAGAACCTCTATCTTAATGCAAAGAAAACTAAATTGATGACAACTGACAAAACAAACAAGGCAACTGAAATATGTATCAATGAGGAAAAACTGGAAGAAGTGGAGAGTTTTGAATATTTTGGATCGATACTAACTAATAATGGAGATACAATGAGGGAAATTAAAAGGAGGACATCTATCGCTCTTCAGAAAGTAAAACAAATAAAGAGTCTGTGGAGAGGAGCAGACAGAACCACAAAAATAAGATTTTTAAGGTCATGCATCTTTCCCATAGCAACATATGCCTGTGAGACCTGGACACTTAACAAAACAGCTGAGAAACACATAAATGCCTTTGAATGTAAATGCTACAGAAGAGTTCTCCAAATATCGTGGACACAAAAAAAGAACAAATATATCTATACTACAAGAGCTTAATATTGAAGAAGGCTGGCTAGTGAAGAGGATTAAAGAGAGAATATTTTGGACACATTAAACGTCATGATAATTTAGAGAAGACCATATTGGAAGGATACATAATGGGGAAAAAGAAAAAGAGGAAGACCAAGACGAAGATGGCTGCAAGACATCGTTGACGATCTGGAAATGGATGCAACAGCAGCAGGCCATCTTGCTCACAACCGAGAGGCCTACTGGAGTGCTGTTTGGGAGGCAAAGTTCCGCAAGGGACATGCAAATGAATGAATGAATGAATGAATGAAGACTATTGTTTTAATATTTAGACTTCTTAGACTATTTTTTGTTTTAAATTTAGACTTCTTAGACTATTTTTTAAAGTTTAGGCCTCTTATACTCTTATTTTTAATATTTAAACTTCTTAGACCATTTCTTAATATTTAGGCTTCATAGTCTTAAAAAAGATATTTAAACATCTTAGACTATTTTTTTTAAATATGTAGACTTCTTAGACTATTTTTTTATATTTAGACTTCTTAGACTATTTTTTAAAAAAAATTTTAGACTTCTTAGACTATTTTTAAAAAATATTTAGACTTCTTAGACTATTTTTTTAATATTTAGGCTTCTTAGACTATTTTTTAATATTTAGACTTCTTAGACTATTTTTTAATATGTAGATTTCTTAGACTATTTTTTAATAATTAGACTTCTTAGACTATTTTTTTAATATTTAGACTTCTTAGACTATTTTTTTAATATTTAGATTTCTTAGACTATTTTAAAAAAATATTTAGACTTCTTAGACTAATTTTTTTTAATATTTAGACTTTTTAGACTATTTTTTTCAATATTTAGATTTCTTAGACTACTTTTAAAAAATATTTAAACTTCTTAGACTATTTTTACAAAAATATTTAGACTTTTAAAAAAAAATTTCTGAGTGGAGATAAAAAGGCAGCAGTACTTCGTTGGTAGACTCCACCACCATTGGGATTATTGCGACTCCTGCTCTGTTAGCCAGGCTAGGCCAGCTACTGAAGATACTAACAGAGAAGTGGGACAGGGTCTTGGCCAGCTACGGTTCCCTGTGGTTTGCTGGCTGCCACGTGTTCGTTCCCATGTTTACAGACACAAAGGTGAGAAGAACAAGGGCGAAGAGAGCAAGATGGCAGCAACAGAAGGTGCTGATGACTAACGTGCACAAGTGCCCATCTTGGCCAGGAAGCCATCATCAGACAGAACCATCAGAAAGTCCTCACTGGTCAACCTTTTTTGTGATTCAGCATTGACCAAGACATCATCAGACAACCATCAGAAAGTCCTCATTGGTCAACCTTTTTTATGATTCAGCATTGACCAAGCCATCATCAGACAGAACTATCAGAAAGCCCTCTCTGGTCAACCTTCTTTGTCTGTTCAGCTTTGACCAAGCCATCATCAGACAGAACTATCAGAAAGCCCTCTCTGGTCAACCTTCTTTGTCTGTTCAGCATTGACCAAGCCATCATCAGACAGAACTATCAGAAAGCCCTCTCTGGTCAACCTTCTTTGTCTGTTCAGCTTTGACCAAGCCATCATCAGACAGAACTATCAGAAAGCCCTCTCTGGTCAACCTTCTTTGTCTGTTCAGCTTTGACCAAGCCATCATCAGACAGAACTATCAGAAAGCCCTCTCTGGTCAACCTTCTTTGTCTGTTCAGCATTGACCAAGCCATCATCAGACAGAACTATCAGAAAGTCCTCTCTAGTCAACCTTCTTTGTCTGTTCAGCATTGACCACTGATGTCTTTGACCAATTCTGAAAAGTTCTGTTTGTTCGTTAATATACTGACATATAAACATCATCGTCTGTAGTTTCCTCTTTTTGTTTCTCTTATTATCTTCGCCATCTACCAGAAGTGCTGCAGTACTAGGTAATGTGATTTACATACTTCTTGTTCATTTAAATTAAAAAAAAAGAAAATAAGTAGGAAAATAAAACATATTTTAGCCGAAATGAGACAACTCCGAGGTAAAGTTTAAAAGAAGATAAAAAAAATCCCCCGGTAAATTGCGATATAAAAACGCGCTGAAATTGCGCTAGTGAAAGCCGTTTTTCCCGGCCGTGAACGGTCCCACTGACACGAACTTTGACAGAAAACGACGCTGGAGGAAAGAAGCTGTCCCAGCGTACGTAGCTTTTTTGTTTGAAGTCGCTATTCAAAACATCTGGGAATCGGCGAATCTATTGAACGTTTCGGGCTTTTCAGTTCAATCAAATGCTTTCATTTAGCGTGTCCACACAGTTGCATGTATTATTCCTCCGGTTCAAATATGTAAGGAAAAAGACTGCTACAGTTCCCCGGAGGGACACAGGTACACAGGGAGGGGGGGGGGGGTTGGAGAATATGGGGGAGGAGAGAGGATCCTGGACTGACTGAGATGAATTGAAAAAAACTGGTGGGGGCCCTAGCCCCCTCCCTTCCTCCTGTCCATACGAAGACTCGGGAGAAAACTTTTGTTTCATTTTATTAGAAACTTTTGGACGGGATAATACGGCTGGGAACTATGGAGAGGGGCCGTTGTGAGTTCGAGCCCGCCGGCCGTATGAATAGAGCCAGTAGGGAACACGAAAGAACAAGGCTACAGTGTCCGTGAATGCGGGTACGGAAGATGAATACGTCAATAAATGAATAAATTAGTCAAGGTGCGAAGATTGAAAAATAGTTTTCCAAGATGGACATAAAATGGATTAGTGCGACACGGATGAAAGAACATAGAGCTCTGGCTGTTTACTGGATGAAAGGGCCCGTTTGTGGTAGGAAACGGCACAGAACAGTAACTTTGGACACTTGCAAACACTGGACCAGATCGGCACCTACAACATCTGGCTGTGTTGACGTTGCTCTCCCTGGCTGGGGACGAACGCCAGAACCAGTCAGGTGCTGCTCATTTTGCCGGCTTGAGGGCCAGCCGTGACTGCATGACTTAAGATGTTCTGTTGACTGAGATGTGGAGGCGGCTGTTGTAGGAGCAACAGCACCTGTATTAGCACCTGCGATAGGTCTTTTATAAAACAGCTCCAGTGGTAGCACCTGCGATAGGTGTTTTACAAAACAGCACCAATAGTAACACCTGCGATAAGTGTTTTATAAAACATTTCTAGTAATAGCACTTGTGATATGTGTTTTATTAAAAAAAGTTTCAATAGTAGCACCTGCGATAGGTCTTTTATAAAACAGCTCCAGTGATAGCACCTGCGAAAGGTGGTTTATAAAACAGTTCCAGTGGTAGCACCTGCGATAGGTGTTTTACAAAACAGCGTCATTAGTAACACCTGGGATAGGTGCTTTATAAAACAGTTTCAGTATTAGCACCTGGGATAGGCGTTTTATAAAACAGTTCCAGTATTAGCACCTGGGATAGGTGTTTTATAAAACAGTTCCAGTATTAGCACCTGGGATAGGTGTTTTATAAAACAGTTCCAGTATTAGCACCTGGGATAGGTGTTTTATAAAACAGTTCCAGTATTAGCACCTGGGATAGGCGTTTTATAAAACAGTTCCCGTTGTATAGTTTTTTTTTACTTCTTTTTTGATGTGTCCCTGACGCTGCTAACCTGACCTTTTGTTGTTGTTGTTGTTGTTGTTGTTGTTGTTGTCACTGCCAATAAGATTTTATACAATCCATATTTTTTCTATGACGTTTCATTTGATGTTTTAAAAAAAAAAGCTATCCCACAAATCTTCTGCATCTGTGTGAAATATGATGTTCCAGATCACGACTTCTCTTGGATGGCTACAGATCACTATGGAAGCTGCCAGCACCGCTGTGGGTTGCCAACAAACTCAGGAACACTAGAAGTAATAAGAGAATAATACTAGCTGGCTCCCGTCAGTTTTTCCATGGTTAGGAGTCGGACAGGTAGCAAATACAGAGTCAGTGTGATTTATGAATGTGACCGCTGGGGGGACAGACGCGTCATTACTGACGCCAGGGATACCACGGCACCAGCAGTGCGAGTTCCTGACTCTGACCTCTGGGGGACAGACGCGTCATTACTGACGCCAGGGATACCACGGCACCAGCAGTGCGAGTTCCTGACTCCGACCTCTGGGGGACAGACGCGTCATTACTGACGCCAGGGATGGCATACCTCACCAAGTACAGATCCCAGCTAACTTTGAGAGAGAGAGAGAGAGAGAGAGAGAGAGAGAGAGAGGGTTGTTCTCTAAGAACAGTCTATGTCACAGATGCCTGGTGAACTCAGCAAAGTTCTCCACAGCCCCAGATGTAGGGTGACAGTACAGTTCTCGTGAGAACTCACATCATCATCTTCTTTTTTTTTCTAACATCCCAAAAAGTGAAAAAAAAAATCATGACGACCTGGAATCATTGTCAGATATTATCCAGAACATCCATATCATCATTTATGACACAAGAGAATTCCGATGACTTTGGCGATGTTTATCGAAACAGCTGACAATCCAGAGAGAACGAGATCACCTGTGTCACTTTTCAATTTAAAAAAAAATTTTCCTCTGAAAAATTTGTCAGAACTGACAAACAGAACATGGGAGTCATACACACACCTCCTTCAAACAAAGGCGGCAGCTCAGCCTTACGTTTGCCGTGGTGGTGTTCCGTGTTTTGGGTATTCAAATTTTGAACTAACATGCAAAGAAAATATGGGCCATTTCTCTGTAAACACATGGCGAGTATGTTTACTATGAATTGGTCCACATTAAGATTATTTATTTCCTGTCCTAGAGGAAGAATCACTAGCCTCGATCACACAAAGGATCCAACGTCCAACACAACGGCTGTATCTAATCAATCTTTGCTTGTGAGAAATGTGTGTTTAGTGAAATGTGTGCTTTTGTGAAATGTGTGTTTTTAGAAATGTGTTTTATGTGAAATGTGTGTATGTGAATTGCGTTTTATGTAAAATGTGTATTATATTAAACGTGTGGTTTGTGAAATGTGTGTTTTGTGGAATGCATTTTTGTGAAACTTGTGCATGTGAAATGTTTGTTTTGTGAATGTGTGTTTTATGAAATATGTGCTTTGTGAATTTTGCTGTACGTGAAATGTGTGTTTTTTGAGATATTAAATAGCACAGGTACAGCACCTGGCCGTGAAGTATTTTCCAAATATCACACCAGACGAGCACACAATTTAGGAGAAACAGAGACATCGGCTTTCTGAAAAAATCATATCTGACAATGTTATAGAGAATTTGTGAGGTAGTGTTTATGAAAACATCACATCTGACAATGTTATAGAGAATTTGTGGGGTAGTTTTTATGAAAACATCACATCTGACAATGTTATAGAGGATTTATGGGATAGCTTTTATGAAAACATCACAAATGACAATGTTATAGAGGATTTATGGGATAGCTTTTATGAAAACATCACATCTGATAATGTTATAGAGGATTTATGGGAGAGGTTTTATGAAAACATCACATCTGACAATGTTATAGAGGATTTATGGGAGAGGTTTTATGAAAACATCACATCTGACAATGTTATAGAGGATTTATGGGATAGCTTTTATGAAAACATCAAATCTCACAATGTTAAAGAGGATTTGTGGGATAGTTTTCTGAAAGATGTGGTTTCGATAGTTATGCAAATATTGCTCTGTGCAGGTGAACAGACCAATGGGCGTGGTACACTGCGTAGCTTCTCGCTGCCATGGTAACGGTTTGATATTCAACGTATAATGTAAAAGTGCTTAGTTCTGCACACAGCACTACCCACTAGCCAAGGAAGGTAATTTCCGCATGAATGATATTGTGGAGAATTTTGTGAAGGTGGCAAGTGATTGTGAAATGTGTAATGTATTGGCTTTTTTTTTTTCCTTCCTTGATCTTCGAATTCTTTTACTTCCTTTTTATCATCTTGTTCATTTTATTTCTCTTCTTCGTTTCTCTTAATCTTAATCTTCTTCTCTTTTTTTCTAAAGTGTATCTAATTTTCCTGTGTTACCTGAAGTCAATCAAGTCAGCAAATCCAGTGCCATGATCACTGTTGTAAGTGGCTTCTCGTGTTTTTGTTTGTGATTACTTTCTTTCTTTCGTTTTCTTCTTCTTCTTCTTCCTCTTGTATTGTTTTGGGAGATAAGCCGAAGAATACTCTATTATGTATTGCTTGATGTTGTTGTACAACTGTAAAATATGACTGAACTGGCGCCTGAGATGGACACTTTATGAAAATATTAACAGTATGTTCCAACTAGGGGAGATTACTTCGGTGGAATGAGGGGGATGACAGGTCACTGAAGTGCAGTCTCCCGTTTTATAAGTGCAGTCTCCCATTTTATAAGTGCAATCTTCCATTTTTTTAATAAGTGCAGTCTCTCATTTTATAAGTGCAGTCTCCCATTTTATAATTTATAAGTGCAGTCTCCCATTTTATAATTTATAAGTGCAGTCTTTCACTTTTAAGTGCAGTCTCTCATTTTATAAGTGGAGTCTCTCATTTTATAATTTATAAGTGCACTCTCTCATTTTTTAAATGCAGTCTCCCATTTTTTCGTGTAGCCGTATAAAATGGGACCCCAAAATTCTTCCTTTAAATTCCAACCCCAGACCTTTACCTTCTAACTCAGTCAGATTCCGACTGCGCAAGAACTCACTGCAGTTCTAAAGTTTAATGCCTAAGATATGTAAATGTTCTCACATAACAGAAAAGAGCAAACAGTATTACACATAAACAACCATTCTGAAGACTGACTAATTGACTTTTGTGATCCTGGAAAATATTTTTAAAATGTTTATTCAAAAACACAGACGAACGACGAAACAAAAATGATAGCAACAAGAATTCAACACCACATTCCAAAATCATCAACAAATATAACATAAAGTACACGCTCAACAAAAAAAAATGTGTAACTTTTTTCCACACGAAAATATCAGCAAAGGATTCTTTCTCTAAATATGTTCAATCTTCATAACTCAACATTCAGTAAGCTTTTATTGTGGGTAAACTTTCCAGTCTTAACAACTTCTCAACATTTAATAACCTCACAACTTTATACCTGCGTTTCTTTTTATGACTCATCAATAATCACACATGTAAACAAAGCTGTCTCGCTGCAGACATTTGAACATATTTATAGGCGCAACAAGAAGTTATTGGTAATGGTGTACATGTACAATACGACACAAATTATGAAGCAAAAGGATGTCAATGGAAAAAAATAATGGTGAATGCAAATCCATATTCAATCAGTCACTCACTCAGTCAGTCAGTCATTTGCATGCCCCTAGTGGAACTTTGCCTCCCTAACAGCTTTCTTATAGGCCTCTCGGTTGTAAGCAAGATGGCCTGCTACTGATGCATCCATTTGCAGATCATCAACGATGTCTTGCAGCCATCTTCGCCTTGGTCTTCCTCTCTTTCTTTTTCCCATTATGTATTCTTTCAAGACTGTCTTCTCTAGATTATCACGATGTTTAATGTGTCCAAAATATTTAAGTTTTCTCTGTCTAATCCTCTTTACTAGCCAGCTTTCTTCAGTATTAAACTTTTGTAGTAAAAGCCATATTATGTTGCATAAAATAGAAAAAAAAAGAAACGCTACATAATTCTCTGCAACGTGACACAAATATCAGTCACAAATTATCTCTTACTCTGGCTCCACACAAACTCCGAGATGGTGCTGTACAAGCCTAGATGGTGCTGTACAAGCCTAGATGCTGCTGTACAAGCCTAGATGCTGCTGTACAAGCCTAGATGGTGCTGTACAAGCCTAGATGGTGCTGTACAAGCCTAGATGCTGCTGTACAAGCCTAGACGGTGCTGTACAAGCCTAGATGGTGCTGTACAAGCCTAGATGTTGTTGTACAAGCCCAGATGCTGATGTGCAAACCTAGATGGTGTTGCACAAGCCTAGACTGAGAAAGATTTCAACTAAATCATGTTAAAGATAAGGATCTTTTTCTGAGCCATTTTACGAATCAGAAGAATCTGTGGGTAGTTACATCACTCAAAATTTTAGATTAAACACTCAGGCAAGAAAGTATTTAAATACCGAGGATATATGATGAAGAGTGGAACACTGGACTTCAGTAACACCAGCAACTTTATATTTACAACGTGCCAGCACATCGACCACCCACCAACGGATATCTGAGTTAGACCCGTTTCTTCTTCGTCTTCTTCTTCTTCTTCTTCTTTTTCTTCTTCCGGGAATTGTGATCTGGTGTTCTCTGGAGTCTGTGCAGTGAAGATGTTGAGACACAGCATCGTGTCGGCTTGGGAGTGGGTCATGGCACATATTTTGTTCAGCCCCTGACTGCAGCTAAGAAGCAGTGAATATGCAGTACTTCTTTGACAAACTCCACCACCATGGGGACCATGGCGATCTCAGCCTTGTTGCCCAGGTTAAACTCCTTACTGGGGTACCAACGGAAAAGTAGGACAGGGCTGTGGTTCGCCAACCCTAACACTGACATGTTAGCTATGACTCGCCAACCCTGACACTGTCATGTTGGCTATGATTCACCAACCCTGACAGTACCATGTTAGATATGACTCGCGAACACTGACATATTAGCTATGACTCGCCAACCTTGACACTGCCATGTTAGATATGATTCGCCAACCCTGACACTACCATGTTAGATATGACTCGCCAACCCTGACACTACCATGTTAGATATGACTCGCCAACCCTGACACTACCATGTTAGATATGACTCACCAACCCTGACACTGCCATGTTAGATATGACTCGCCAACCCTGATACTACCATGTTAGATATGACTCGCCAACCCTGACACTGTCATGTTAGATATGACTCGCTAACCCTGACACTGCCATGTTAGATATGACTCGCTAACCCTGACACTGTCATGTTAAATATGACTCGCCAACCCTGATACTACCATGTTAGATATGATTCACCAACCCTGACACTGTCATGTTAGATATGACTCGTCAACCCTGATACTACCATGTTAGATATGACTCGCCAACCTTGACACTGTCATGTTAGATATGACTCGCCAACCCTGACACTACCATGTTAGATATGACTCGCTAACCCTGATACTGTCATGTTAGATATGACTCGCCAACCTGATACTACCATGTTATATATGATTCACCAACCCTGACACTGTCATGTTAGATATGACTCGTCAACCCTGATACTACCATGTTAGATATGACTCGCCAACCTTGATACTACCATGTTAGATATGACTCACCAACCCTGATACTACCATGTTAGATATGACTCGCCAACCCTGATACTACCATGTTAGATATGACTCGCCAACCCTGATACTACCATGTTAGATATGACTCGCCAACCCTGATACTACCATTTTAGATATGACTCGCCACCCTGATACTACCATTTTAGATATGACTCGCCAGCCCTGACACTACCATTTTAGATATGACTCGCCAACCCTGATACTACCATGTTAGATATGACTCGCCAACCCTGACACTGTCATGTTGGCTATGATTCGCCAACCCTGACAGCACCCAGCTGCTTCGATCCCATCTTTAATATGTCTCTCAGAAAACGTCAACCGATTACTCGCGATCTATGTATGCAGAAGCACCCAGAGACCGTACACTGACTGGTCCGTCCAGAAAAGATATGAGAACACCTCCACGTTGATCACTTGGCTAGCAAGAATCCTTATCCATTTTTTCTCAGCTCAACGTGTCGTTTAACCACTTTAACATCTGGTTTGACTACTGTTTCCACTACTAGAAGCCGCTTTGGCATCGAGTCTACTACTCTCACTCAAGAGGCTGGCCCTATCTTTAAAAAAAAACAAAAAGAAGTTAAATACATTTTTTTAAAATGGGGATTTTGAAATATTTAGGAACAAAACTCGACACTCCACACAACTAAAGCGTCCAGCACAGAGAACAGACACACGTGCTTGGATCTGAAGACATGTTGGAACCTGTCCACCAGTTTGTCGTACTGTGCTCTTGCATGGTCTCCTGTTTAGTGAGGTCATGTGTGAGTTTGAGGCAATGAAGGATATTGATGTGCATGGCCAGGCAAACTAAAGTTCACGACTCACATGACCGCAAGTGTGTGAAAAATGCTTATATAAAAATGGTTATATAAAAATGGTTATATAAAAATGCTTATATAAAAATGCCTTTCTTATGTATGGTGTCATACTCGAGCTGAAAGAGGAAAATATGTACAAACAAGCAAACACACACACACAAACATATACATTTTAGTACAGAAAAGAAGTAATTTTAACATTAGAGTACTGAAAAACATCCACAAGGCACGAACATCACTCCCCAAAGCACACACATCATTCTACAAAACAAAAACATCATTCCACACAGCATGAACATCATTCCACAAAGCACGAACATCATTCCACAACATTCGAAACGAATAAACATCATTCCACAAAGCACAAACATCATTCCCCAAAGCACAAACGTCATTCCACAAAGCACAAACATCACTCCACAATATTTACAACGCACAAATATCATTACACAAAACACGAACATCGTCACACAACATTCGGAACGCGCAAATATTTCTTGTTATTATTCATCATGAAAGTCAGGCTTTCGTTGGTAACTGCCAATTGTAGCGTTTACAGCAGTTTAAAACTAGGAACTCTGGGACAGGCTGTCCCTATTTAGATTCGTCCGAATTTTTCTGTAAACAGGAATATAAATAAATTAAAGCTATTCAAGAGCTAAAGGAAAGAAAATTATACTTCAAACAGTCTATGAGGACGGTGGATACCCTCCAGTGACTCTAATAATCTATAAAGATGATGGATACCCTCCACTGACTTGGTAGTCTATGAGAACGGTGGATACCTTCCATTGTTTCTGCTAAACTTCACTTTTTTCTAGATCATCAATGTCTAAATCTTCGTTCCTCCAACCCTTCCTGCCAAATAATCAGAAAAGAGGCCCCTAAAACTCTATAAAGAAGAGGAACAGAAGATAACACCATGGAAGAGTATCCAGAGACTAAGGACCTGGAGATGAATGGTTAAAGGTTTCTGTTTAAAGCTGGTCAATGAAGAGGAAAAAAAATCTATTCCACAAATATTGATCACCAGGGTCTGTCTTAACCTGAAGATCGATCGAGTATTCCTTTCAAACGACGGCGATCTTACACCTTCCTTCCCTCAGACTTGATGTATTGATCTTTCTTGATGTTTTCATCATTGTTGATTTTTTTCCCTAACTCGAGACCTCGTGTTTGTAGCTGATGTTGTTCAAACTTGAAATGTTTCTGTCTGGATTTTTTATGACCAAATGGTTATAAAGTAGAGTTTGGCTCTCCGTACATACTGTCTGCTTACTGATCAGACATTTGAGATGTTAAACAATACCTACAGGAATATTGAGAGAGCACTCAGGCAGACTAATCTGTAAATGAGTAAACGGATTTAAAAACTGACAGAAAAGACGATACGAAAAAAATAGGCAGACAGACGCACAGAAAGACGTGCTTGGATCTGAAGACATGTTGGAACCTGTCCACCAGTTTGTCGTACTGTGCTCTTGCATGGTCTCCTGTTTAGTGAGGTCATGTGTGAGTTTGAGGCAATGAAGGATATTGATGTGCATGGCCAGGCAAACTAAAGTTCACGACTCACATGACCGCAAGTGTGTGAAAAATGCTTATATAAAAATGGTTATATAAAAATGGTTATAAAAATGCTTATATAAAAATGCCTTTCTTATGTATGGTGTCATACTCGAGCTGAAAGAGGAAAATATGTACAAACAAGCAAACACACACACACAAACATATACATTTTAGTACAGAAAAGAAGTAATTTTAACATTAGAGTACTGAAAAACATCCACAAGGCACGAACATCACTCCCCAAAGCACACACATCATTCTACAAAACAAAAACATCATTCCACACAGCATGAACATCATTCCACAAAGCACGAACATCATTCCACAACATTCGAAACGAATAAACATCATTCCACAAAGCACAAACATCATTCCCCAAAGCACAAACGTCATTCCACAAAGCACAAACATCACTCCACAATATTTACAACGCACAAATATCATTACACAAAACACGAACATCGTCACACAACATTCGGAACGCGCAAATATTTCTTGTTATTATTCATCATGAAAGTCAGGCTTTCGTTGGTAACTGCCAATTGTAGCGTTTACAGCAGTTTAAAACTAGGAACTCTGGGACAGGCTGTCCCTATTTAGATTCGTCCGAATTTTTCTGTAAACAGGAATATAAATAAATTAAAGCTATTCAAGAGCTAAAGGAAAGAAAATTATACTTCAAACAGTCTATGAGGACGGTGGATACCCTCCAGTGACTCTAATAATCTATAAAGATGATGGATACCCTCCACTGACTTGGTAGTCTATGAGAACGGTGGATACCTTCCATTGTTTCTGCTAAACTTCACTTTTTTCTAGATCATCAATGTCTAAATCTTCGTTCCTCCAACCCTTCCTGCCAAATAATCAGAAAAGAGGCCCCTAAAACTCTATAAAGAAGAGGAACAGAAGATAACACCATGGAAGAGTATCCAGAGACTAAGGACCTGGAGATGAATGGTTAAAGGTTTCTGTTTAAAGCTGGTCAATGAAGAGGAAAAAAAAATCTATTCCACAAATATTGATCACCAGGGTCTGTCTTAACCTGAAGATCGATCGAGTATTCCTTTCAAACGACGGCGATCTTACACCTTCCTTCCCTCAGACTTGATGTATTGATCTTTCTTGATGTTTTCATCATTGTTGATTTTTTTCCCTAACTCGAGACCTCGTGTTTGTAGCTGATGTTGTTCATACTTGAAATGTTTCTGTCTGGATTTTTTATGACCAAATGGTTATAAAGTAGAGTTTGGCTCTCCGTACATACTGTCTGCTTACTGATCAGACATTTGAGATGTTAAACAATACCTACAGGAATATTGAGAGAGCACTCAGGCAGACTAATCTGTAAATGAGTAAACGGATTTAAAAACTGACAGAAAAGACGATACGAAAAAAATAGGCAGACAGACGCACAGAAAGACAGATCGGCATATATCTAGATAGATGACATATAGAAAAACAGAAGGCGGACAGGCAGGCAGTCAGATAGATTGCGGAAAGGGTGACAGACAAACCTGGCAGATAGTTAGATAGAGGACATAAATAGAGATGAGACAGGGAAATAGACAGACTGATCTTTATTTTGATAGATAGATAGAGAGACAGGCAGACAGACAGACAGACAGATAAATAGACAGACAGACAGATAGATAGATAGATAGATAGATAGATAGATAGATAGATAGATAGATAGATAGATAGATAGATAGATAGATAGATAGATAGATAGATAGATAGATAGATAGATAGATAGATAGTACTTTATTTTCAAAGGGTTAAGAATTGGGCACGCAGGCCTGTCTAACATTCTGCCCTTCATCATACAGCTTTCACTCAGTCACAGTCATTCAGCATTTGTTATTGAGCATAATAATCATGAAGACACATTAAATGATTACATATATAAATAATAAACTTGTCTCATGCCCAAACACTCTGCACTCTGATTTATGGAACAACATGAAATAAACTTGCATTCTTACATTCATTCAAAACTAACAAATTGATAGAAAAGCAATATTTAAAAAAATTACAACATTCAAGCCATACTTTAAACTACTTTAGACTATGATAGGGGGCATATAGTCCATATAAAACAGATGCTGACAAAGTTTAAAGTTATAAGAACGAATATTACTTATAAGTTTTGCATGAATTGGTAGGGCATTCCAGAGGTTGCCAGCTGAGTAAGAGAAGCTTTTTTTTAAACATGTCAAGCCGTGCTTTTGAGAGAATACAATTGCTTAAGCGCTGACTGTGTTTTGAGTTGGATTTGAACAATGACCATAGACTGGGTGGAGCACTGTGCGATATAATTTTATGAATTAACTTGGCCTTATTGAAAAGAAATCTCTTCTTGAGGGGTAGAATATCAAGATGTTTGTCCTTATTTGTAATACTTGCTGCATGTTTGTCATCTATAAGTTTTACTGCTCGTTTTTGAAGTGAGTAAAAATTTTCATGTTTGACATGGAACAACCATCCCAGACTGTGGACAGTAGTCCAAGTGTGTTTGTATCTGTGATGTGTAGTACATTTTTCTGGTGTCTGTCACAAAATATTTAATTTTAGTAAAGTGGTAAACATTTTGTGCAAAGCGTTTCTTTAGATTGTCTACATGATGATTCCAGCTGAGGTGGCGGTCAGTCATGAGACCTAGAGTTTTATGTTCACTAACATTCTCTATCTGTGAAGTTCCTGCGTGGAGCTGTAGTGTTGTTGTTTGTGAATTTGTTAATTTCTGTCTTGTTGTAATGAGCATGGATTTTGTTTTGCTGGTGTTTATGAGCATTATATTGTTGTTGCTCCAGTTAATTAGATTGTTAGTTTCAATTTTAAGAGTTTGACTGAAGGTTAATACAGTCATTATCACTAGTGTAAGCTGTGCAGTCATCACAAGATGATTTTATTTAGATGAAGTGGAAGATCATTGATGTAGATGGTAAACAAGAGAGGACCAAGATAGATCCCTGTGGAACGCCATTATCAACCACAGATGAACCCCCTTCGACTTTTTGAGGCAAACTACCTGTTGTCTGTTGGAAAGAAAAGATGTAATAAATGTTGTGAAGTCAGGGTGTAATTTATAAGTCTCAAACTTTCTAACTAGGATTTCATGATCAGTCATGTCAAATGCTTTTTTTCAAGTCAGCAAAGACAACATCACATAATTTATCATCTTTTATATTAGATAACCAACATTCTGTCATTTTTGTGAGAGCTGTGTGGCAGGAATGTTTCGGCCTAAAACCTGACTGACAGTCAACAATCAAATCATTTTCTTGCATGTGTTGTAAGGTTGTTTTAAGTATTTCTTTTTCTAGGGGTTTTAACAAAGTTGATAGAATGGAAATTGGTCTATAGCTTGAGGGATTTTTCTCTGAACCAGATTTAAAAAGGGAAGATAGTTTTGCAATTTTAAAAGCCTGAGGAAAATAGGTAGACAAACAGACAGACAGACAGACAGACAGATAAATAGACAGACAGACAGACAGACAGATAGATAGATAGATAGATAGATAGATAGATAGATAGATAGATAGATAGACAGACAGACAGACAGATAGATAGATAGATAGATAGATAGATAGATAGATAGATAGATAGATAGATAGATAGATAGATAGATAGATAGATAGATAGATAGATAGATAGATAGATAGATAGATAGATAGATAGATAGATAGATATCGCGAACACATTATCTATGGCTTCTTACATTTCACCGATTCAGTCTGCATCACGAGGCCCCAAATTTCACTCCCTAGGGGGCCCTACAATTTTTAAACAACTTCTTATAATACAAGTCACGACTGAATGAATCTTTCCCTTATGAGGCTAGCCGTCAGAATTATATATCTACTTGAAGTGACAGCTTTTTGTTTGTCGTGACACTGCCAGTCTCCGAAACCAGAAGAAGTTAACCAGCTGTAAGACGATGTTAGGTTTGAGCTGGCAAGGAGAAACGATAAAGTTAATAATGAAAGTAGAGAAAAGAAAACAAGTCATGGGGCCTTTTAGTGTGTGAGAAGAGCGTCGAGCAGGTAAGAGAACTGTTGTAGGAGAAGACTGAAGAGAACTTGTGGCGCTGACACAAATCTCTCGTGATGGCATACCGCCCGCTGGGCTAGTTTCAGAGGATGCGGTTTGTAAGGCTCGCGGTTTGTAAGACTCTCTGTTTGTAAGACTCTTTGTTTGTAAGACTCTCGGTTTGTAAGACTTGCTTTTCCTAAGACTCGGGGTTTATAAGACTTGTGGTTTGTAAACTCGGGGTTTGTAAGACTTGTGGTTTGTAAACTCGGGGTTTGTAAGACTTGTGGTGTGTAAACTCGGGGTTTGTAAGACTTGTAGTTTGTAAACTCGGGGTTTGTAAGACTTGTGGTTTGTAAACTCGGGGTTTGTAAGACTTGTGGTTTGTAAACTCGGGGTTTGTAAGACTTGTGGTTTGTAAACTCGGGGTTTGTAAGACTTGTGGTTTGTAAACTCGGGGTTTGTAAGACTCGTGGTTTGTAAACTCAGGGTTTGTAAGACTTGTGGTTTGTAAGACTCACGGTTTATAAGACTCGGAGTTTGTAAGATTCGGGGTTAGTAAGACTCTCGGTTTGTAAGACCCAGGGTTTGTGAACGTCAGCTTCATCGTCTGACCCCATACATTTACATAAAAGATGGAAAAAAAGAATAGCATAAATAATAAAGAATTATACTTCCGTTGTTATAGTTAACATAACACTTCAAGAAGAAATTATGTTCTTAAATGACCAATTTACTGAAATGATTATTTTTTCTCTGTACAGCGAGAATATTCTAAGAACGATCTTCACAGAACCGGGTATAAAAGCCGGAAGATAAAATATTAACAACCTGCGGCATGCTGACGACATAGTACTGACAGCTGAGAACCAACAAGAACTCCGCAATGTCTTGGATAAATTCGCTAAAGAAACTGAACAGAAAGGTCTTACTTTAAACATCAAAAAGACAGAAATTATGGTTATATCTAAGAAATTGAATCCACCAAAAATGCAGTATAAAACTACATGGAACAATTCTAAATCAGGTGCAGAAATTCAAATTCCTTGGAGCAGTAATAACTTCAGATGGGAAATGCAAAACAGAAATTAAGATCAGAATAGGCCAAGCAAAAACTGGATTTCAGAGAATGAGAAACATATTATGCAACACATCCTTATCAATGAATGTTAGAAAACGAGTCCTAAAATGCTATATTGAACCTATCTTGTTATATGGAAGTGAATCATGGACAATAGGCAGGTCTGCACAAAAAACATTGGAAGCAGCAGAAATGTGGTTTATTAGAAGAATGTTGCGAATTCCCTGGACACCAGAGATTGGTAATGAAGAATGTATGGGAAGAGCTGGAGATAAAATCTGCTTTCACGTAACATGCAATGAGAAGAAGGGGCATTGAAAATATTTTAACAACAGGAAAAATAGAGGGAAGAAGAGCCAGGGAAAGGGCAAGAGAATGATAGTGGATGGTCTGACGGGACGGTGTGAGGGGAGATCACCAACTGAAATTATGGCCTGCGTGAAGAATCGGGTACAATGGAGGACATTTAATAGCCAACGACAGTCGGCACGGCACCTGAAGATGATGACTGTAATGAATAAAATAGAGTTTTAGAATAAAGAAGATATTAAAATAGAAGAGAATAATGAGTTATTATTTATTTTATTCAGATAATAACGAGCAGGGACTGTTGAGTTACTTCTCCAGGTTAAGAGATTCCAAAAGAAATAAAACCTGGACTATTTTCACGCTTTCTTTCATATTTTCCTTCTTTATTTTGTCCTTCTATTTTTCTTTCACTTTAGTTTAGTCCCTGTCTGGTGACACTCCTCGGACCAGATATTCCCAACATTTATCCATCAGCAACACTCACGGCCGACCTTACACACCACCGCCAGATGTCCAATTGTTCAAAGACCAAGCAAGCTGCTATAAGTAGATTGTCTCATCTTGCTGGTGTCCGGCCAGGATTCTATCTTGCCGGCTTTCCGGCTTCGCGTGTGCCTGATGACGCCTTGCACGTGCTTCAAATGGACATTTCGGGTCGCTGTGGAGCACGTGCGCCGGGAGACTATATTGAGCAAGTGACCCGCCCATCTTGTTTCGGGGTATCCTTGGGACGTGACGGAGAGCGGTGGAGCCCATCAGAAAATGTGGGTTTCCTCGTTCTTCATTGAGGAAGTGTCTGTGAATGGAAAGAAAGAAAGAAAGAAAGAAAGAAAGAAAGAAGGTAGCGGTTTTATATAAAAAAAGATCACACTGTAATATTTAGTGTAGCAAAAAAGGCAGATAGACATAGTAAGACAGATATAGACAGACAGACAGACAGACAGATAGATAGATAGATAGATAGATAGATAGATAGATAGATAGATAGATAGATAGATAGATAGATAGATAGATAGATAGATAGATAGATAGATAGATAGATAGATAGATAGATAGATAGATAGATAGATAGATAGATAGATTTGACCATTTTGTTCATAGCAAAATTATTCATGGTTTGATGACTAGAATGGTGTTTTGAAGTTTATACAGTTTGTATGTATGTATTTATGTATGTATGTATTTATGTATGTATGTATGTATGTTTGGATGGATGGATGGATGAATGGATGGATGGATGGATGGATGGACGGACGGATGGATGAATGGATGGATGGATGGATGAATATCAAAAGACTTTTCCAGTATTTGACCCCTCATGGCTGACGCCTATGGGTATTTTACGCATATTTTGTTCATTTCATTTCATTCCTTTGCATGTCCCTTGCGGAACTTTGCCTCCCAAACAGCACTCCCGTAGGCCTCTCGGTTGTGAGCAAGATGGCCTGCTGCTGCTACGTCCATTTGCAGAGCGTCAACGATTTCTTGCAGCCATCTTCGTTTTGGTCTTCCTCTTTTTCTTTTTCCCATTATGTATCCTTCCAATACGGTCTTCTCTAAATTATCATGACGTTTAATGTGTCCACAATATTTAAGTTTTCTCTCTTTAATCCTCTTTACTAGCCAGCCTTCTTCAATATTAAGCTCTTGTAGTATAGATATATTTGTTCTTTTTTGTGTCCACGATATTTGGAGAACTCTTCTGTAGCATTTACATTCAAAGGCATTTATGTGTTTCTCAGCTGTTTTGTTAAGTGTCCATTTTTTGCCGAACCTAAATATTAAAAAAAAACATGTTAAATTGTCACATTTCACTGTGCTTCTCTATAGCACAAGGGCAGAATGTGAGACGGGCCTGCGCCCCCAGTTCTTTACCCTTTTAAAATAAAGATTATTCATTCATTCATTCATTCATTCATACCAGAATTGTTGAGCATGAACTTCTTTTGTTGCTCCTACAGTAGAAAAACAATGAGTGGAGAATTCTAGAATGTTGCATGTGAATATTATTCTTGTATTACTTTCTCGGTATTTACTTCGTTACTTTTAGCATTCATCTTTCAAATCTGCCTTCTTCTTCTTTCTGTCTTTCTTTCTGTTGTAATAATGTCACGTGTGGCAGGTTGTTTACTTTGATGTCCTGTCTGGAGCACGTGACTTGGCCGACTGTCCCACCGGTTATCTTGAAGATGTCTCTTACATCTTCGTCTGTGTCGTCCCCTTAGTCTGGTTCTTGGGATTGTAGGGGGCATGCTTGTGCTGGTAGAAGCCCAAGCCAGTTCATCTTTTGTCTCTGAAGGTGCTGCTCTGCCAGCGTTACCCCTAGGATTGGTTATAGTTTTTTTTTTCTGAACGACCCTTCTTGTTTTGTTGTCTGTTATAGGATCATGTCACTCCTGCCTCTAAGTGCTGTATCTAAATGATGGTTTTGACGAAACTGCAGACATATCATCTGCTGTTCTGTTGCAGTAAGTCTCAAGGACTCAAGAGTGTTTTAATATCATGTGTCCCTACTTCTTACAAAGTGTCTCTAGGAAGTCCTGCTTGATGGGAAACCTGCAGGATGAGACACGATACAGGTGAGCGGATCACACGAAGAAGTCTTGGAGAAACACCACCTTGGTCGATGTGATGTGAGAAAATGGAAGTCCCTGCGGTCAACCTTTCATACAAAGATGGCGACATGGTAAATACATGCACATATTTATGTCGCCATTATTCTGCATCCATTTATCCGTCGCCAGCTAGAAACAGTTGCTATGGAAACTGACCTGGCGTGGAAGCGTTCGTCAGACTAGCTGCTTCCGGTTTTTACGCCCGGGCTGTCTTCTGACAAATGACAGGTGGTCCTCTTCTAGTTCTCTCAGTCATGTCCTAGTCTTGTTTTTCCTGGTTCTAGATCCTTCTTCTGTGTCTCCACTTTCTTATTTTGTCTTCTTCTTCTCTTATACGGTTCCTGTAGCTTTCTTTTCTTATTTTGTTTTTTTTTTTTAAATTACTGTTCCTCTTGTGATTGATCCTCTAGAATCTTAAGAGAGCTTCTGTTCTAACGATTTGCTCACACTTATCAGTTATTCTTTTTTCATCTTCATCAAAGTAACCAAAAGCTTTTATGTATCCTGTGTATCTTGTGCATCCTGTGTATCGTGTATATCCTGCGTATCTTGTGTATATTGTGTATTTTTTATATCTTGTGTATCTTGTATATCCTGTGTATCTTGCACATTTGTGTATGCTGTATATCCTGTGTATCTTGCGTATTTGTGTATCCTGTGTATCCTGTGTGTCCTGTGTATCTTGTGTATCCTGCGTATTTTGTGTACCTTGTATATCCTGTCTTATTCGAAAGTTTACTTGCTATTTTCGACCTCAGCCCACTTAAACTTTACGCCGGTGCTCACAGCTCTTCACCACGTCATGCTTTTATCAGAAATTTGGGTGACTCAGGACAGTGAGTTCACAAAATAACATCAACAGGAAGCAGATCACTGAGCTTTCGTTCAAACACAAGCAAAGTTCTTTCTTAGTAGAAAGAAACTCATCATGAAACAAAACAGAAGCAAAGTTACTAAGAAAGAAACTCATCATGAAACAAAACAGAAGCAAAGTTACTAAGAAAGACACTCATCATGAAACAAAATAGAAGCAAAGTTACTAAGAAAGAAACTCATCATGAAACAAAACAGAAGCAAAGTTACTAAGAAAGAAACTCATCATGAAACAAAACAGAAGCAAAGTTACTAAGAAAGAATCTCATCATGCATTGCCTGAAGAAAAAAGGCAGAAACAAACACAAACAAATATAACGCTGTTGATGGATGGCGCTTAAAAAATAAGAACTAAAATAACTAAACAAACATGGCAACTCCAGACATTGGACAGAATTTAAAGATCATTCATTAAAAAAAAAAGTGATAAACATTTAAACATCGACCACCTATCCAGAACTGTTCAATGACTCTAATACATGACTCTAATACATGATTCTAATACATGACTCGGAGCTGTAAAGAGCATACAAATAAGAAGAGGTCAGGAACTTTATAAGAATTATCTGAGTTTTTTTTTTCCTTTTGTGGTAAAGAAAGACAAATCAAATCCCGTATTTCCCGCCATATAAGACTTTTTTTTTCAACAAAATCCTCCCTCCCCCAAATCCCTCGGTATGTATGTTTGGGGAGACGCTGGGGTGGAGATTATCTGTACTTGACCAAGAAGAAATTGCTTGATAAACTTTAGTTATTTTTTTCCAGACACTGAATAGCTTATCTTATTTGTTTCCAGACACTGAGTGACTTATCTTATTTGTTTCCAGACACTGAGTGACTTATCTTATTTGTTTCCAGACACTGAGTGGCTTATCTTATTTGTTTCCAGACACTGAGTGGCTTATCTTATTTGTTTCCAGACACTGAGTGACTTATCATATTTGTTTCCAGACACTGAGTGACTTATCTTATTTGTTTCCAGACACTGAGTGACTTATCTTATTTGTTTCCAGACATTGAGTGACGTAACTGTAACATTTTGTTCTCTACATCTGAGTATGAATGAATCATCACTTGAATGTTAAAATCGAAAACATGCTCAAAACTTGTAACAAGTTGTTACTGTATCTTGATGCTGTAACTACGAGACAGCCTTTATTGTTTTGGCGACAACACTTTGGATGAGGGACATCATGGCGTCCAGGCCGGCTCGCTAGTAGCTGCAAGTTTTACTACATACGTTCAGCAGCAGAATGTCCACCAGCTTAGTCTCCAGCTACAACCCAGCTGGAGGCTGTGAAGTTAATGAGAAAAGTGATTTTTTTGTTATTGAAATATTCCTTGCAAATTAAAGGTGTGTCATATGCCGGCGAGTGTTATATGACTGGCACACAATAATTAGTGTATAAGTATATAACTATAGACGAAGCACTGCAGTAAAGCTGTGATACCAGAATGTATAAACTAGGAAAAATGTAGGAGCAGCTTTATTACTTAACGACTACAAAGTTATAAGGCTCACGCCTAAACGTCACAACTTTGTAATCGTTAAGTAATAAAGCTGCTCCTACATTTTTCCTAGTTTATACATTCCTATATAACTCCGCGTCATATATGACTGTGGGTAATAAAGTAGATGGGGGCGTGTGGTTCAGTTTTAAAAAAAAAGACAGAAAGAATGAGGAAAGTGGACAGAAAGAAGACTGTTAGAAAGTACGTATAACTGAAGAGCATACAACAATCCAATATTTCCATAAACGCCTTTTTTCAAGGATCGGATATAAAAACACGAAAACAGAAGAAAAATTAAACAGTTCGTTTTATTTGTCTTATATGTCAGTGCGTCTTATATGGTAGTGCGTCTTATATGTCAGTGCGTCTTATATGGTAGTGCGTCTTATATGTCAGTGCGTCTTATATGGTAGTGCGTCTTATATGATGTGCGTCTTATATGGTGGTGTCTGTTATGTGGAAATTAGGGTAATTACTGATATATCATGACATAGTAGCATTAATGTTGAAAATGAGAAGAACTGGTGATTGAGCTATCTAGAGAAGAAAAAAAACCACTGAAGATGTGAAATACAGTTGTTGGTTTATCATTGATGTGATGTGGGAATACTTTCTAGTAAAAGTCAGTGAAGGAGAAAAGTCAGAGAGGAATCGTCTCTGAGAGCAGTGTTCTAGTTTAGGAAGATGCTCGAGGAGATGAAAGATGTAGCGTGAACAGAAAGCCAGTCCCAGAATATGCCACTTAGAAGGAAGCACGTACGAACGAAGAAGCCACAAGAATTCACTGGATACATTCAGGTAATATTTTCTAATCCTTGTACTTCCTTCTGCAAGAAAACTTTCCTCACTAAACCCGCCAAGTTTCGTTCTCTTCAAGGAAAGAAAAAAAAAAGTGATTCTAATTTCCTTCTTCATTTATTTTTTTTAAATTTTTTCCTAGCGTGGTGTCGCTGAACCATGAAGTGCTTCCGTCACTTCTATCAGTCTTTTCCACTCGACTGAGCACATTCGACTTTCGATTTCTCTTAACTTCCTTTCCCCTTTTTTCAAAAATTTCTGGTTTTTCAACCATCTGTCAATCAAAACTGCTGCCCGCCTTTGTCACTCAATTCAGCCCTCTCTCCTTCCCTCATCGGATAAGGGATTTTCTTCCGCTGAGTGATTTTTATAATTCTTCCCCTTTTTTTAAATCGTTATTTCTGTTAATTCCCCGCGTTTTTTTTTTTTTTATCCGCGGGAGTCAAACTACAAAGACTTGGTTATAGATTACTGGCGTGTTATGGAAATATGATAAAAAGCTTACTGCTAGATTCGTTTTCAGGTTATTATCTGGATGTTAAAGGGCTATAGATCGCGCTTTTGTGGAACAGTTTGTGGACGACGGTCGGCCGAAACCACAAGAGCAGCAAGTTAGAAACCGTGCAGTTTTGTTATAAATTGATACATTTCAAAGGAAATAGCAGATGTTTGATCTCCGCGCAAATAGTTTTTATACACACGCGAGAGGAAGTATATAAAACTGTATAGATACGGGTCTGGGAGTAGGGAGAAAATGTATAGAAACAGGCAGGCTCGCACAGAAACATATAGTTTTCTGTAAACTTTTATATGTTTTACCCACAAAGATACCCACAGACTCACACACGTTTAAATGCGTACTATTTTAATATATGCGGGAAAAAACTCGACATATTCAGATTTTAAAATACGTGACATATTAGGATAAAAATACCTGGGACATTAGGGTAAAATTACGTGGCATATTAGGATAAAAATACCTGGCGCATTAGGGAAAAACACCTGGCATATTATGATAAAAATACGTGACATATTAGGATGAAATGCATCATATAGTAGGATAAAAATACGTGACATATTCGGATAAAAATACGTGGCGTATTAGGATAACTATACGTGGCATATTAGGATAAAAATCCATGACTGGAAAAAATACGTGATATATTAGGATAAAATACATAACAAATTAGGATAAAAGTACACGAAATATTAGTATTAAAATGCATGATATATTCTCATAAAAATACATGACATATTAGGATAAAAATGAATGGCATATTAGTATAAAATACGACACATATTAAGATAAAATCCATGACACTTAGGATAAAAATACGTGACATATTAGGATAAATATACGTGTCATATTATTACAAAAATGAATGACATATTAGGATATATTACGTGACATGTTAGGATGAAAATACGTGACACATAGGGATAAAAATGCATGATATATTAGGATAAAATGAATGACACATTAAGAAAAAATGAATGGCATATTAGGATAAAAATGAATGACATATTAGGATAAACATGAATGTCATAGTAGGATAAAAATGAATGACGTAGTAGGATAAAAATGAATGACATAGTAGGATAAAAATGAATGACATAGTAGGATAAAAATGAATGACATATTCATTGTAAAAGAAAGATGAGCACGAGTAACGGAAGATGTGAGACAAATGAATGTGTGTATGACCGTGTGTGCGCGCGTGTGCTTGTGAGTGTGGTGTGTGTGTATGTGTGTAGATACATCTAAAATCGTGTAATAAAATATGGGCCTCTTATAGGCCTGACTGTGACTTTTACATAAAAACAACGCGTTCTGACGATCTGGACATCTGTGAATCATCTCCTTTACAATGTCCTTTACAGTCATACAAAGACGAAGAAGTTTGAAAGTAACAAGACTCTGCTAACAGGTCGAAGCATGGGATGAGAAGATGGAGTATGGAGAAACAGGATCAATGAGATGTCAATGCAGATCTGTTTCTCCTATCGATAACTTATCGGCCGATGCCTGGAGTATACAGGTCATGAGATAGAACGGTTCAATAATAAAACAAACACAGAAACGGAAGATGTGTAATGTCTTACTGTAGAAAAATAAAGTTAGATGTGTAGTGTCTTACTGTAGAAAAATAAAGTTAGATGTGTAGTGTCTTACTGTAGAAAAATAAAGTTAGATGTGTAGTGTCTTACTGTAGAAAAATAAAGTTAGATGTGTAGTGTCTTACTGTAGAAAAATAAAGTTAGATGTGCAGTGTCTTACTGTAGAAAAATAAAGTTAGATGTGCAGTGTCTTACTGTATAAAAATAAAGTTCGATGTGTAGTGTCTTATTGTAGAAAAATAAAGTTAGATGTGTAGTGTCTTACTGTAGAAAAATAAAGTTAGATGTGTAGTGTCTTACTGTAGAAAAATAAAGTTAGATATGTAGTGTCTTACTGTAGAAAAATAAAGTTAGATGTGCAGTGTCTTACTGTATAAAAATAAAGTTCGATGTGTAGTGTCTTACTGTAGAAAAATAAAGTTAGATGTGTAGTGTCTTACTGTAGAAAAAAGTTAAATGTGTAGTGTCTTACCATAGAAAAAAAAGGTAGATATGTTGTGTCTTATTTTAGAAAAAAAGATAGATCTGTAGTGTCTTACTTTAGAAAAAAGATAGATATGTAGTGTCTTACTTTAGAAGAAGATAGATATGTAGTGTCTTACTTTAGAAAAAAGATAGATGTGCAGTGTCTTACTTTAGAAAAAAAGATAGATGTGTAGTGTCTTACTTTAGAAAAGAAAAAGATAGATGTGTGGTGTCTTACTTTAGAAAAGAAAAAGATAGATGTGTGGTGTCTTACTTTAGAAAAGAAAAAGATAGATGTGTGGTGTCTTACTTTAGAAAAGAAAAAGATAGATGTGTGGTGTCTTACTTTAGAAAAAAAGATAGATGTGTAGTGTCTTACTTTAGAAAAAAAGATAGATGTGTGGTGTCTTACTTTAGAAAAAAAGATAGATGTGTGGTGTCTTACTTTAGAAAAAAAAGGTAGATGTGTGGTGTCTTACTTTAGAAAAAAAAGGTAGATGTGTGGTGTCTTACTTCAGAAAAAAAAAAGATTGCTGTGTGGTGTCTTACTTTAGAAAAAAGGAACTTTGATTTTTGCACGAAACAATTCAAGAGGAAAAAAATCAGGTGATGTTTGAAATTATAACATGGTCTAACTCGCAGACGGGGCTCACTTTCAATATCTTTTGTCTAGATACTTCTTCTTCGTCATCGTCGGCCTTGTCATTCGCCATCTAAACAGACGCTGGTAGCCTTCTGTCGCAGTTACCTGCCTTTCACGGCACAGCATTCTACACTAGCACCATCTATTTCTAGGTCCGGGCTCGCCTTCCCAACATCAGCACCATCTATTTATAGGTCCGAGCTCCCCTTCCTAACATCAGCACCACCTATTTTTAGGTCAGAACGCGCCTTCTCAATATCAGCACCATCTATTTCTTGGTCAGACCTCCCCTTCCTAATATCAGCACCATCTATTTCTTGGTCAGAGCTCGCCTTCTCAACATCAGCACCATGTATTTCTAGGTCAGATCTCGCCTTCTTAACATTAGCACCATCTATTTCTAGGTCTGGACTCGCCTTCCTAACATCAGCACCATCTATTTCTAGGTCAGAGCTCGCCTTCTTAACATCAGCACCATCTATTTCTAGGTCTGGACTCGCCTTCCTAACATCAGCACCATCTATTTCTAGGTCTGGACTCGCCTTCCTAACATCAGCACCATCTATTTCTAGGTCCTAGCTCGCCTTCCTAACATCAGCACCATCTTTTTCTAGGTCCTAGCTCGCCTTCCTAACATCAGCACCATCTATTTCTAGGTCCGAGCTCGCCTTCCTAACATCAGCACCATCTATTTCTAGGTCCGGGCTCGCCTTCCTAACATCAGCACCATCTATTTCTAGGTCCCGGCTCGTCTCTGCTTTTAGGTGGACGACTGGGAGGTAGAATAGTGTCTTGGTCGGGCATGATTCGCCAACCATGACGCAGACAGTCAACAATGGGTCGCTGGTGGCTATCTCAATCAGCTTGAGCAGTGCATCTTCGCTTCCTCTGAAGTATTCAACTTCACCTCCACCTTCCCTTGTGTGTATGTTGCCTGTTTGTACATGTGTGTGTGTCTGTGTGCATGTGTGTATGTATAGGTTTCAAACAGATAAGAGTGTGAATGATGTACGCATGTGGTGTCTCATGTTAAGTTTCTATAATAAGAACAAACTTGGAAGAGCAGGGCTGACAGATTCTGCCAAGAAAGAGTATTTTCAAGTCATGCTATCTACACACATTATGTGCCGTGCCAGATGGAGTTCTCGGCAATGCTTCTCCATCTTGAACGGTCTTTAATGCTTCTGATCAGCTCAGATTATTTTCTTTCCCCACGCTAGTCCACTGAGATATTTTGCTCTTTGCCTTTTTCTCTTCCTTTTTTCCCTTGAATGTTCCAGTCATTACTAGGTTCTCCAACTTCTGTCTTCTCATGACATGTCCAAGTTCTCCAACTTCTGTCTTCTCATGACATGTCCAAGTCCTCTAACTTCTGTCTTCTCATGACATGTCCAAGTTCTCCAACTTCTGTCTTCTCATGACATGTCCAAGTCCTCTAACTTCTGTCTTCTCATGACATGTCCAAGTCCTCTAACTTCTGTCTTCTCATAACGTGTCCAAGTTCTCCAACTTCTGTCTTTTCATGACATGTCCAAGTTCTCTAACTTCTGTCTTCTCATGACATGTCCAAGTTCTCTAACTTCTGTTTTCTCATGACATGTCAAAGTTCTCTAACTTCTGTTTTCTCATGGCATCTCCAAGAAAATTTTGACTTTTTCTTATAATTTTAACTTGTTTTCGTTGTTCCTCTACTTCCTTATAACTTCGACCTCGATTTTCTCGGCAACAGAGGCCTCGAAGATGCTGAAAATAGCCATCGTGTCGGACTGGGAGTGGGCTGTATAAAGCAAGCTTATTGGTGGACTTCACTACCACGTACATCACGAGAGCCTAAATCTGTAGTCCCAGCCTCAGTCTGCGTCTTTGAGCACCTCGGGAGAGGTGGGATATAGTGTCCTGGAAATTTCTGGCATGCTGGCCCTGATAGCCACACCAAGCCCTTACCACAGCTTGTTTGCCTTCCATCATGTTCTTTAAAGCATCCAGTGTTTGACTTGAGCAAAAAACCTTCCTTAGTCTTTGAATATTCTTTTTAGAGTGATTTATAGAAGCTTCTGACTGACTACCTCCTATATCGAAGTTGAAACACTGATCAACAACAGATGTACTGTAAAGCCAAGATCTTTTTCCATCCCTGCAATGGTGTATCCAGGTTATTAAACGAGTGACCGTTATCACAAGATGGACAGAGAAGAAAAGGTTAAGGCCTTCCAACTCGGCACGCGCCACAACAGTCTGAGATAGCTCATGCATAACAAGGTGAAGGAGTGTACCTGCGGCACTGAAACATGGCAGCCAAGTAACTGCTGCAAGACTGACTTGCGTATGAGCAACAAAGAAGAGACACGCCGACATCACCAATAACAAACCAGACCACTTTATATGGCGGGGTCGACAACGTGAGGCGCACTAGGTGCCTTCTTCAGAGCACCCAGTTCACGTCTGGGAATGTTTGAAGAAGACTCGCATGAATGAACGGATTAAGAGATTGTTTTCTGTACGTTGATACTTTTTTTTCCAGCAAACCAACACTGTATTTCATCACCCTTATTCTGCATCTCCTCATCAACGCCATCCAACTTCATTGCCAGGAGCAGATGTAGGCCTGGCGTAGCAGTTTCTTCGTCTTCTCACATGCCAAGCTTGTACAAAGCCTTGTTATTGTCGGTAATATTAAATGATGGGTTTCAGCATCCATTAGAAAAAAGCGAGTGACGAGGAGACTGTGGTCTGTGTCAGAGACGAAGAAAAGATTATTATCAGAGTCAGAAGATAAGATCTATCAAACTGGCAAGCCTCTTTATTCTCATGACTGTAATCGCTCTCATTAAGTCCTCGTGCAGTAGTTGCTGTATCTTCGTCTTTACAAACACGAACAGTGAAAACAATACACACATAAATGCACTCGAAGACCTGGTGAAATATGTTAGCATTGAAATCAACTCTAGAGGAGTGAAATCATCTCAAAGTTTACTTGGTACAATTGTGTTGACAGTTCGTTTAGCTGAAATCATCTATTTTTATTATGAGTTTGCCAAATGCTAAACACTTGTTTCTTAAACTCACATTACGGTCTATTTCTTTATGTCAATGTTTCATTTTAGAGCGGAGAATTGAAGCGAGAGTTGAGAGAGCATTGATAGGCAAAAAAAGGGGCTTTTGTCTCCGGCTGAACTGTACCCGCAACGCTAGTGAGATCATGTGTCACTGCCATGACAGTGTGGGTGTCTAGGGTACACTGGGGCTTTCACGTGCAAATACTCCTCATCCACAACGATGCGAGGGGAACACGCGGTGTACTCAACCGAGGACATGTTGAGTAGTAAGGACAATCACTACAGTGAGAACTGTACTCATTTTTTTCAGTGTAGCATCCACGTACGTTCCAGCCAACGTCAGCTAGAAATGTGCGCGCGAGAACCGGCCGTGCCCATTGGCATGCAAATCAACCAATCAGCAGGCCTGATTCCTGTCTCCCCCGTCTGGTTATTGTGAATCTGATGGACAAGCAATGGCGGACTTAATTCACTGAGCAGTAACGAATTGAATAAAACTGAATATTCAATTGCTTAGACAGCCCATTGTCAACGTTCGCTAATGGTCTTTTGAAGAGTGAGTCGACCAGGCGTGGATTCAAATTAGAGGGTCAGGGGTCGGCAAAGGACCAATCAACAATTAGAGCGGCTGGAATTGGTTACGGAGGCGTGGATGGTTGCTAGGGACGCTGGTGATGTAATTGTTACAGTTCGTTTTCTAATGCGATTTCGTTCCTGCCGTGAGCACGCATTCGTTTTCTGATTTCGTTTACAAGAGAGCAGCATTAGGACGTGTGTCACGACCTGGTACGGGTACCAAGCTGAGAGTCCAGGAAAGTGGATTTACAACTAAGACCACGGCACACGCAACACGAAATGGGCAGGATGATTTGGGGGGGGGGGGGGGAACTGTCAAACACTTCACATTTATAAACGTTATTTTGAAATATTACAAATAAAATAAAAATAAAGTTACAGGTTCATAGAGAATCTTTCGCGTTTTTATTTTCAAAACCAAAAACCCACACTCGGCTGAACTGTAAGCGAAATGTGTGGGAAAAACTTCTTTTATAAATTGATATTTTTACTATAGTTTTCCTTTTTTAGATTTCCTCTTTTGTAGACTTGACTTTCATAAAATTTGAAGATCTAACTTTCTGAAATTAGAATTTGAAACGTCGCAGTACGGACATTTTCTGACACAGAAGAGCAGAACAGTGATACAGGTCTAGTACAGAACAGTGATATAGGTCTAGTACAGAACAGTGAAAAAGGTCTAATACAGAACAGTGATATAGGTCTAGTACAGAACAGTGATATAGGTCTAGTACAGAACAGTGAAAAAGGTCTAATACAGAACAGTGATATAGGTCTAGTACAAAACAGTGGTACAGGTCTAGTATAGAACAGTGGTATAGGTCTGATGGTGTACATCTTTCTGTCCAAATAAGCTACTAGACCACCCTGAGAGTTGGCAGTTGGGCCATTAGGTCAACTTGTTGTGAAGGAGACCAGAAGGATAGTACAGCTGACACAGAACTGCAGTCTAATGCCAGGGGTTGTAGGTTGTTAAGCTTCGGCCTCTCTTCTGCCAGTAGAGTCACAGAGATAGAACGTTCGTAAATCGAGAACTGTCTGTATTCACTGAACGTTGGTTCTGTGTATGTGAGAGCACTCCGCAGTTCCTATAAGAGCATGTAAAAAGATCTGAATGTAAAACATCAGAACGACAGAAAATTACTTTTGTCTGTCGTATAAAAAGAAAAATTGGTACAGAAAGAGCAGAAGATGAAGGACATGTTGTAGGGAAATTTAGCATAGGACACAGAAATGCGGCAGGTGACAATCTAATGGCGTTTTGTATGGAAAATGAGCTAATGATCGCTAACACACTTTTTAAACAACATCCAAGAAGACTTTACACATGGACATCACCTGATGGGAAAACCAGGAATCAAATAGATTACATTTTAGTGCAGAGAAGGTGGAGGTCAAGCATAACATCAGCAAAAACTTTGCCAGGTGCTTATTGTGACACGGACCATGAGTTATTAATAGCAGACATGAAGATAAAGATAAAAAAGATAGTTATGGGATCAAGACCACTCCGCTTTGACCTTACAAATATACCAGAACAATACGGTATAGAAGTGAAGAACCGTTTCGAAATCCTGATGGCTGTACAGGAAGAGATGACACCAGATGAATTGGCTACGCAGGCCAAAGATATCTTAGTAACAACAGCTAAAGACATGGTTCCAGTAAAGAAAACACAAAAGAATGGATGGATCACAGCAGGTACACTAGAACTGATAAAACAATGTAGAGAAATGAAGACACAGTGGAGAGTGACAAACAACAACAAAGATAAATATAAAACTTTAACAAAAGAAGTACGAAGAAACATAAGAAAAGACAAAAAACAATACATACAAGATTGTTGTGAAAGAATAGAAGAACATCAGAGGTGTGGAAGAGATAGTGAAATGTTTAAAGAAATGAAGACATTGACGAGAAATGTCACACCTAAGCTAAATGTAATTTGTGATGAGATGGGGAATACCCTGACAGAGACAGAGGAAATTCTGGAAAGATGGAAGGACTATTGCAAAAGAATGTATGAAACAACCGACTGTGGAAGCAGAAATCAACAGTGTGAATTATTATTGCAGGAGAAAGAACCCGAGCCGACAATGGAAGAAGTTTTATGGGCAATAAAGAGTCTGAAAAATGGTAAATCACCAGGATGTGATGAGATAACCGCTGAATTTATTAAAGCAGGAGGAAAGGAATGTGCAACAATCTATCATGCACTATGTAAAAAGATATGGCATTCAGGTATTTGGCCAAAAGAATGGAAAAGAACTGTATTCATTCCACTGCCAAAAAAGGGTAACCTGAAATTATGCACCAACTACAGAACTGTTGCCCTGATTAGTCATGCCAGTAAAATTCTGTTAAAAATCATAATGGGTAGACTTCGAAAGAAAATAGAAGAAGAAGTCAATATGGTCCAAGCTGGCTTCAGGCAAGGAAGAGGATCAAGAGATCATATATTCAATCTAAGATTAATAATAGAGAAATGCAGGGAGTTTAATGTGAATCTATATTTATCCTTTATAGACTACTCAAAGGCATTTGATTGTGTACAACACCAGAAACTTTGGGAAATAATGGAAAAAATGGGATTTCCAACACATTTGATACAATTAACATCACTGCTGTATTTAGACCAACAAGCAGCAGTAAGAATAAATGGTGAAACAACAAGTTGGTTTGACATAAAACAAGGGGTCCGTCAGGGGTGCATATTGTCACCCTACTTATTTAACTTGTATACTGAAAATATAATGAGGAATGTTAGAGAAGATGTAGACAAAGAATATTACGATGCCATAACAGTTGGAGGTTATGAAATACCAGAGATTAGATATGCTGATGACACAGTATTGCTGTCCACAACACAAGAAGGAATGGAAAAACTGATTATGTCAGTCCGCAAGAACAGCGAAGAGCAGAACCTCTATCTTAATGCAAAGAAAACTAAAGTGATGACAACTGATAAAACAAACAAGGCAACTGAAATATGTATCAATGAGGAAAAACTGGAAGAAGTGGAGAGTTTTGAATATCTTGGATCACTACTAACTAATAATGGAGATACAATGAGGGAAATTAAAAGGAGGACATCTATTGCTCTTCAGAAAGTAAAACAAATAAAGAATCTGTGGAGAGGAGCAGACAGAACCACAAAAATAAGATTTTTAAGGGCATGCATCTTTCCCATCGCAACATATGCCTGTGAGACCTGGACACTTAACAAAACAGCTGAGAAGCACATAAATGCCTTTGAATGTAAATGCTATAGAAGAGTTCTCCAAATATCGTGGACACAAAAACGAACAAATATATCTATACTGCAAGAGCTTAATATTGATGAAGGCTGGCTAGTAAAGAGGATTAAAGAGAGAAAACTTAAATATTTTGGCCACATTAAACGTCATGATAATTTAGAGAAGACCATATTGGAGGGATACATAGTGGGAAAAAGAAAGAGAGGAAGACCGAAACGAAGATGGCTGCAAGACATCGTTGATGATCTGGAAATGGATGCAGCAGCAGCAGGTCATCTTGCTCACAACCGAGAGGCCTACAGGAGTGCTGTTTGGGAGGCAAAGTTCCGCAAGGGACATGCAAAGGAATGAATGAATAAAAAGATATTCAAAAAAAAAAAAAAGGAAATGTTTCTGCTGCAACAAATCACAAACATTTAAAGCACAGAAATAAATTAATTAAATATAAAAAAAATATTACGAACGAAATTAAATCACGCTTGAGGTCTCAAAAATTACTTTAATTCTTAATAACAAATCAATAGTAATAACAATATTCGTAATGATAAATAATAATAATAATGTACACTCTAAAACAAATTGACTTCTTTCCAGACTAAATGTTTACCAAGAATTAGAAAAATATTTTGGCCAAACATCATAAGAAATAACATCTTGTTGGCAGAAATGCAGATGAAGCCACTGACAACAATTATTGAGGAAAGACGCTGGCGATGGTTGGGACATGTGCTCCGAATGACTGACAACTCACTACCAAAAATAGCACCAAGATGGACAACACAGGGGAACAGAAGTAAGGGTAGACCAAAAGAGACATGGATAAGAACAACAGAAAGGATGTTGAGCAATAGAGGGCTCACCTGGGCAAGAGCAGAAAAAAAGGCGAAAGACAGGCATTTGTGGAAAACCCTTGCGGAAGCCCCATGTGCCTTAGGCACTTAAGGTTCAGAGAGAGAGAGAGAGAGAGACAGAGAGAGGGAGACAGACATAGAGAGAGACAGACAGACAGACAGACAGAGACAGAGAGAGGGAGAGAGACAGAAACAGAGAGAGACGCTAAAATGATATGTAGATTTTTTAAAAGCAGACATCTTTACCAAATCCCACCCCCCCCCCCCCACCATGTCTTTCATTTGTTTTTAGTTTTCTTCTACTTTCAGTCATTCAGTCTCTTGTTTTCAGTTTTCTTCTACTTTCAGTCATTCAGTCTCTTGTTTTCAGTTTTCTTCTACTTTCAGTCATTCAGTCTCTTGTTTTCAGTTTTCTTCTACTTTCAGTCATTCAGTCATTCAGTCTCTTGTTTTCAGTTTTCTTCTACTTTCAATCATTCAGTCTCTTGTTTTCAGTTTTCTTCTACTTTCAATCATTCAGTCTCTTGTTTTCAGCTTTCTTCTACTTTCAGTCATTCAGTCTCTTGTTTTCAGTTTTCTTCTACTTTCAGTCATTCAGTCTCTTGTTTTCAGTTTTCTTCTACTTTCAGTCATTCAGTCATTCAGTCTCTTGTTTTCAGTTTTCTTCTACTTTCAGTCATTCAGTCTCTTGTTTTCAGTTTTCTTCTACTTTCAGTCATTCAGTCTCTTGTTTTCAGTTTTCTTCTACTTTCAGTCATTCAGTCTCTTGTTTTCAGTTTTCTTCTACTTTCAGTCATTCAGTCTCTTGTGCTATTAGTTCGGTCATTTATCGTCTAGATCCATTGTACAAGCTACATTTGGTCGTATTTATTTGTTTATATTGTTGATGTTATAACTTGAATATTCTATTTAAGACCATTATAAACTAAGTGGTTTAGCTATTTTCATCTTCACAAAATTTATATACCTAAAATAGATTTATATTCCTGAAATAGATTTATCATTTATTTTGCAGCCAGAATTTCTCTCGGGAAATAGATTTGCTTTTAAAACATTAAAAGAATTAACTTTTTTTCCTGTTTTCGTTTTCCTGTAGCACTCATGTGTTGGTTAAAAAATATCCCTTATCCGTTTGCTTTATAATCTACCGCTTGTTTTGTTTAAGTTCTATGTTTCCGTACATTTTTCTGTGGATCATACAGACCTCCCATGTTCAGTTACAAGAAGAAAATTGAGAATGAAACAGCACAAAATCTACAGAAAAAAGATCATAACAGAAAGAATGTAGATCTTTCATGAGTAAATGACATCTATGTATTTCATCTTAAATGACATTTATGTATTTTATGAATAAAAAATATATGCATTTCATGAATAAATGACATCTATGTATTTCATGAATAAAAGACATTTATGTATTTTATGAATAAATGACGTCTATGTATTTGAAATCATTTCAGCTTTCAGTAATCTCCGTACCATCTCTAGCTCCTCCCAACATAAAACTACCAAAGGTGTGTTATCCATACTCCGCTATGGACCGAAGTGCTGGAGAAGAACTGGAAAGGGAAATGAGCAGATCATCTTCACTCCACGCAGCCTGCCTGGGAAAGATTTTGAATATTTACTGGCCACAGACAACAAAGACCCTGCAAAAGATGGATAGACGGAGTTATAGAAATACTCACGAGTTAGGGCAGGAACATCAGCCAGGCCACTCACGCGGCCCATAGACGCCAGCTGCATCTCTCCTGGACACTTCACGGTAAAAGAGAAAGGATAAAATAAAGTCTGGACACTTCACTGTAAAAGAGAAAGGATAAAATAAAGTCTGGACACCTCACTGTAAAAGAGAAAGGATAAAATAAAGTCTGGACACCTCACTGTAAAAGAGAAAGGATAAAATAAAGTCTGGACACTTCACGGTAAAAGAGAAAGGATAAAATAAAGTCTACACACTTCACGGTAAAAGAGAAAGGATAAAATAAAGTGAGTAAAGGCTGGGCACAAACAGTAAATAACAGAGAACAAGGTCAATTAGAAAATATAATAACACGTTATGTTGACAAAGAAAACACAAACAACTGGGAAATGAATTGGCTCCGGAGAGAGCCCAGCAACATGTATTGGTCATGTGCGGCCCAGCAACATGTATTGGTCATGTGCGGCCCAGCAACATGTATAGGTCATGTGCTCTGGAGAGAGCCCAGCAACATGTATTTGTCATGTGCTCCGGAGAGAGCCCAGCAACATGTATTGGTCATGTGCTCCGGAGAGAGCCCAGCAACATGTATTGGTCATGTGCTCAAGAGGGAGCCCAGTAACATGTATTGGTCATGTGCTCAAGAGGGAGCCCAGTAACATGTATTGGTCATGTGCTCAAGAGGGAGCCCAGCAACATGTATTGGTCATGTGCTCCGGAGAGAGCCCAGCAACATGTATTTGTCATGTGCTCCGGAGAGAGCCCAGCAACATGTATTGGTCATGTGCTCCGGAGAGAGCCCAGCAACATGTATTGGTCATGTGCTCCGGAGAGAGCCCAGCAACATGTATTGGTCATGTGCTCCGGAGAGAGCCCAGCAACATGTATTGGTCATGTGCTCCGGAGAGAGCCCAGCAACATGTATTGGTCATGTGCTCCGGAGAGAGCCCAGCAACATGTATTGGTCATGTGCTCCGGAGAGAGCCCAGCAACATGTATTGGTCATGTGCTCCGGAGAGAGCCCAGCAACATGTATTGGTCATGTGCTCCGGAGAGAGCCCAGCAACATGTATTGGTCATGTGCTCCGGAGAGAGCCCAGCAACATGTATTTGTCATGTGCTCCGGAGAGAGCCCAGCAACATGTATTGGTCATGTGCTCCCGAGCGAGCCGGGTACATAGCTAAAACAGCCATGCTGAGGAAAGATAAAAGAGAGGCCGAGCAAGGACGACCAAGGACGACCTGGCGTAGAATTGTGGAAGCAGAAATGAGTAGCCTGTAGCACATCTGTGGGCATCATACAAAGGCTGGCCGGAGACTGCGAGAAGTGGAGAGGATTTTTGCTGCTCTTCATGACGACGTACCGGGAGTCGTTCACTGGACATGGATATTAGATGAGTGAATTGATGCATGGATATATGGATAAATAGATAGAGTTTGAAAGGCTGCATTTAGACAAACTAAAACTGCATTTATGTGACTATATAAATGCAAATTCCCATCTATTATAGAGTGTAAAGATTAACAAAAACTGGAAAAATGTGAAAGGCGAAAACGATGACTGAAAATAAGTGACGGAGCAGAAGAAAACCTGTGACAGAAAGAACGAGTGAGTGACATGTGAATATTCATCATTCAAGCACAGCGACATCCTTGACCTAAAGGCCTTACTAGTTAACCTCAAACCAGGGAAGGGAAACCATCTACTCGATATCCCAACCACTCCACCAACTGCAAAGAAAGGGCCCTTGATTGCTCATCACAGCTCGTGAACTCGGAACAATGCCAGAGAGTCTGGGCTTCAAATTTGGACCTCTTAGACTCTTTTATGGCAGAGTTTGACCTGTTGACCTCTCGGATACGTGGCTAGGGTTAAAGTTTAGACCGGCTGTATGGCCCAAGCGAAATTCCTAATCAAGTTGTTGCGATTGCTAATCTTTACATTCACTCTCCTCGCGTCATCGTCTTGCTCGCCCAGGCATATTCAGAAATATTACTTATTTTTTTTTTAATGGAGAACATGGACGGGAAAAGAAATGAAAGGAGATTTCTTTAGTTCTTACCGCTTTATGAAATTATTCAGCTTCTTTTCCTTAAATAGAAATGAGGTCACTATTTGTTTGTTTCCTGAGAATTTTGCTACATGTTAAGTAATGGTTTTATTTCTGCCTTGTTTTCCGTTAAATGTTTCATGTTTTTTCGTGAATTTGTTGGAGAGTATGACATTTGCAGCTTTTACATTTCCTGAATTTGTTGGAGAGTATGACATGTAGGGATCTCATCTGTTTCTGAAGTTGTTGGAGAGTATGACATGTAGGGATCTCAACTGTTTCTGAAGTTGTTGGAGAGTATGACATGTAGGGATCTCATCTGTTTCTGAAGTTGTTGGAGAGTATGACATGTAGGGATCTCAACTGTTTCTGAAGTTGTTGGAGAGTATGACATGTAGGGATCTCAACTGTTTCTGAATTTGTTGGAGAGTATGACATGTAGGGATCTCAATTGTTTCTGAAGTTGTTGGAGAGTATGACATGTAGGGATCTCAACTGTTTCTGAATTTGTTGGAGAGTATGACATGTAGGGATCTCAACTGTTTCTGAATTTGTTGGAGAGTATGACATGTAGGGGTCTCAACTGTTTCTGAAGTTGTTGGAGAGTATGACATGTAGGGATCTCAACTGTTTCTGAATTTGTTGGAGAATATGACAATTGCGGCGTTTAACTTTTCTGAAGTTCTTAGAGGGTATGACATGCGGGAATTTCACCTGCTCCTGAATTTGTTGAAGAATATGACATTTTGGGCGTTTAACTTTTCTGAAGTTGGAGAGTATGACATTTGAGGGATTTATTTTTCCTGAAGTTGTTAGAGAGTATGACACTTGGGACTTTTATCATTTCTGCATTTGTTAGTAAATATCTTGTTCTTATGTATTCGCCAAAAGCACAGATGGTGGTTGTAGTTTGTGGGTAGGTCTCATAGCGCTTTTCAACACGGCGCGTTCAACTCGGGCAGCTTTCATTTTTATGACACATTGTGTTTTACTACTTTCAACTATACTCACGGGACCTGGCTGTTTACCTTGAGGTACCACTGAGAGGCATAAAAGGGTCTTTGTCAGCTGTGGTTCATCAAGCCTGATTCTAACAGTCACCATGGGTCCCAAATCCTCATGCTAACAGCCACAATGGGTCTCTATTCCTCATGCTAATAGTCACAATGGTTCTCTAATCCTCATGCTAATAGTCGCAATGGGTCTCTAATCCCCATGCTAACAGTCACAATGGGTATCTAATCTTCATACTAACAGTCACAATAGGTATCTAATTCTCATGCTAACAGTCACAATCGGTCGCTAACCCTCATGCTAACAGTCACAATGGGTCTCTAATCCTCATGCTAACAGTTACAATGGGTCTCTAATCTTCATGCTAACAGTCACAATCGGTCGCTAGCCCTCGTGCTAACAGCCACAATGGGTCGCTACTCCTCATGCTAACAGTCACGATTGGTCTCTAATCCTCATACTAACAGTCACAATGGGTCGCTAATCCTCATGCTAACAGCCACTACGCGTCGTTAAACCTGCTAGCCGTTACTACGAGTCGCTAAGCCGGATGGTAGCAGTCCTTCTTTCTTTTTTTTCTTTCCTTTCTTTTCTTTTATTCTTTCACCCTCAGTCTCTCTTTCATTCTCTACTTGTGTATTCGGTTTTACGTTCTCTCTGTTTGTCTCTCTTTCACTTTCATTCTTTGTTTCATGAATCTATCTATCTATCTATCTATCTATCTATCTATCTATCTATCTATCTATCTATCTATCTATCTATCTATCTATCTATCTATCTATCTATCTATCTATCTATCTATCTATCTATCTATTCGTCCGTCCGTCCGTCTGTCTGTCTGTCTGTCTGTCTACCTGTCTATCTATTTTTCTATCTATAACTATCATTGAAAGTTGTATGATGAAGGGTAGAATCTTCATGAAGATTAGACGGGCTTATGTGTTCAGTTCTTAACTTTTTGAAAATAAAGTTTTTTTTTTCTTTCATTTACTTGTTTTCAGCGTTTAAATCTAATTTAAAACATTGTCAACGTCTAAACAAATGTCTGCTCCTAGCATCTTGGCTTGATCTGTGTAAGAAAAGCTTTGCTTACTCTGTTGCTCACTTTTGGAATACCCTTCCATCTCATATAAAACTAGCAAGTAATTTTCTTTATTGGAACTTCAAACTTTTTCAATGTGTCTTTGAAGTCAATTGTATTCTCCATAAGACTTGTGCTTTGTATTTGTTTTACAACTGAACACATCTGTAACAATCAGAATGTGTTACAGAATAGTTTCAATAATTATATTAATGTATTTAAGACGTTTCGTATGTTACTCTGCCCTGGTGTAAGTGCTATGTTGTGGCGCAGTGGGTTAAGTACACCTCCGATCCCAAGAGCTATGCCAGCAGGAGGGGGGGGGGGGGGGAACTGATCCCTTGGCAGGTTCAGACAAGCCGGACATGTCTGTGGAGAGAGGGAGAGAGAAGGAGGAGGGGGCCAGAGTAAGTTTTATAAACCGGCCCCTCCAGGTTAGAAGGTTGGGCCTGAGGCCAACAACCTCACACTAAGACCCATCTAGAGGTGATCCTAGGTGGGGGGAGTTGGGAGGGGGGAGTGGAACTGAGAATCTGGCGGAGAACAGACACTCGTGACGAGACACAACGCCAGCCCTGTGTGACGCCTGACGGGACGGGAGGGATGTAAGACGTAGAACATGTTAACAGAGGCTGTGTCGGAGAGTGAGAGGTAAAAGTTTTGTTACTTTCATTTTTCTCGTCCTCTTTATGTATTTATCATTCCATGTATTAAACTGAATGTTTGAAACTTGAGTGGATTTTTTTTTTATGCTGAGTAGACTGTCAGACAGATCTCCCTAGCCGAGCATTTACCTTTTGAAAATTAAGTCTTTTGTCTCTCTGTCTGTCTGTCTCCTCTCTCTCTCTCTCTCTCTCTCATTTCTACATGTGACTATACTGCGACTATTTCAGTTCTACATGTGACGAAACTGCGTGTTTCTTTTTCTCTACCCTCTCCATGTTCACGACCTGGCGCAGACAACTAGACCACATCCTCTGGTCTTCTAGTCCCCCCCCCCCTTCCACTCTGTTTACGACCTGGCGCAGACAACTAGACCACATCCACTGGTCTTCTGCCCCCCCCCCTCCACCATGTTCACGACCTGGCGCAGACAACTAGACCACATCCTCTGGTCTTCTAGCCCCCCCCCCCTCCACCATGTTCACGACTTGGCGCAGACAACTAGACCACATCCACTGGTCTTCTAGCCCACTCCTCCACCATGTTCACGACCTGGCGCAGACAACTAGACCACATCCACTGGTCTTCTGCCCCCCCCTCCACCATGTTCACGACCTGGCGCAGACAACTAGACCACATCCTCTGGTCTTCTAGCCCACTCCTCCACCATGTTCACGACCTGGCGCAGACAACTAGACCACATCCACTGGTCTTCTAGCCCCCCCCCCTCCACTCTGTTCACGACCTGGCGCAGACAACTAGACCACATCCACTGGTCTTCTAGCCCACTCCTCCACCATGTTCACTACCTGGCGCAGACAACTAGACCACATCCACTGGTCTTCTAGCCCCCCCCCCTCCACTCTGTTCACGACCTGGCGCAGACAACTAGACCACATCCACTGGTCTTCTAGCCCCCCCCCCTCCACTCTGTTCACGACCTGGCGCAGACAACTAGACCACATCCACTGGTCTTCTAGCCCCCCCCCCCTTCCACCATGTTCACGACCTGGCGCAGACAACTAGACCACATCCACTGGTCTTCTAGCCCCCCCCCCTCCACCATGTTCACGACCTGGCGCAGACAACTAGACCACATCCACGGGTCTTCTGTCCCCGGCCCTCCCCCCTCTCCATTCTGAACACAAAACTGTGTCCCATTCGGTGGCAATGATTTCATTAAGTGCACCCAAAAGAGCTGTAATCTTGTGCCAGTGACATGCCCCGCCAGCTCCTTGAAATTAATCTAATTTCTGCTTCTCTCTATCAATCTCTTCAATCTCTTCTCTTTTTTTTTTTTTTTGAAGCTCTGATTCCTTCTTGTCTTCTGTCTGACTTAGTCTGAGCTTTTATGGAAATCTTTGTGCCTTGTGTCTGATTCTTCTTCTCCTAGATTTTCTCTACCTGTAGCTCAAAATGTTTCTTACCTTCTGTCAGACTTTTTTTATGTTAAAATTAGCATGTCTCTTGTCTTGAGTCAGACATTTTCCATGTTAAACTTAACACGTTTCTTGTCTTGTGTCCGACTTTCTCTATGTTAAAAAGTCATTACGTTTCTTGTTTGTGTCTGACTTTCTCTATGTTAAACCTAACACATTTCTTTTCTTGTGTCTGACTTTCTCTGTGTTAAACCTAACACATTTCTTGTCTTGTGTCCGACTTTCTCTATGTTAAACTTAACGCGTTTCTTGTCGTGTGTCCGACTTTCTCTATGTTAAACTTAACACGTTTCTTTCGTTGTGTCTGACTTTCTCTATGTTAAACTTAACGCGTTTCTTGTCTTGTGTCCGACTTTCTCTATGTTAAACTTAACGCGTTTCTTGTCGTGTGTCCGACTTTCTCTATGTTAAACTTAACACGTTTCTTTCGTTGTGTCTGACTTTCTCTATGTTAAACTTAACACTTTTCTTGTTTTGTATCTGAGATTTAATATTTGTTTTGGTCTTTTCTGTTCATCTCGCTATGTCAAATTATTTTTCTACTTTTCACTTGAAATCAAACTCTCATGTTTTGTGTTCACTGGTTATTTCTCTCTACAGCTGTGTCTTGCTTCCTGGCTGTTTTTTTAAAGGTCTCTTGTAGTAATTATCATACATGTCTCTATTTTACTTATTTTGTTTATCTGTATGTCTCTTTGTGATGTCTTGCCATTATTTCCCGTGTCTGCGTGTGTGTCTGTCTTATCTTGCCATTATTTTGTGTGTCTGTCTTATCTTGCCATTATTTTGTGTGTCTGTCTTATCTTGCCATTATTTTGTGTGTCTGTCTTATCTTGCCATTATTTTGTGTCTGTCTTATCTTGCCATTATTTTGTGTGTCTGTCTTATCTTGCCATTATTTTGTGTGTCTGTCTTATCTTGCCATTATTTTGTGTGTCTGTCTTATCTTGCCATTATTTTGTGTGTCTGTCTTATCTTGCCATTATTTTGTGTGTCTGTCTTATCTTGCCATTATTTTGTGTGTCTGTCTTATCTTGCCATTATTTTGTGTGTCTGTCTTATCTTGCCATTATTTTGTGTTTATTTTATCTTGTCATTATTATGTGTCTGCGTGTTTCTGTCTTATCTTTCCATTATTGTGTGCGTGAGTCTTATCTTGTCATTATTTTGTCTTTTGAATTAATATTCACAATTTCTCCATTGCTGTCTTTAGCAGGGTCTTTCTCTTTCTGTCACACATCATAGACAACACACATGCTCTCTCTCTCTCTCCTCTCTCTCTCTCTCTCTCTCTCTCTCTCTCTCTCTCGCTTTCTCTCCCTTTTATAACTATAAACACCAGAAATATTAAAAATCCTGGAATCTCTGGAAGATTTATCTTGCTGATGATGAGTACGAGGATGAAGTCAGTTCTGGACAGTTCAACTTCCTGCAAGATCTGGGACGATCTTTGCTTATTACCATTGTGTGAGCAGAGAGTTAGCACGATGTCTTGGGAATAAAGTGAGCAGTAAATCTTCAGATACAGATTCAAGCTCACAAGAATATGAGCAGTCGTGTGTCACGCTTGCGTCTTCAGAAGATGAGTGTGGGTACTACATATAACTGCAACTTGTCCACGTGTACCTCGACCTGCACACATGGCTGCCTTGTAGAATGTGATACAAATCGCATCTCTCTACTGTCCTCTTGATAGCCTGCTCCTGTAATATTAGAACCAGGTCATGGGGTTGGAATATAAGGCCGTATCGGTGCTGGTAGTGGAGCTTTCAGGGAAGACCACTTCAGAGATCACCCTCGAGAAAGTAAGGAAAGCTGTCAAACATATCTCCAAACTGACATCGTGCCTTTATCTGAAGAAATGCACGACCGCAGTGGTTTTCAAAACGTGTAAATCATAGACACATGCAGTACCTCACACCCTGTCCCAGCATATCCCAGGGGTTATATATAAGTACAAGGGATTATTTGTGGACAACTTTTTTGGGGTTATTTCTCAACATAGTCCCTATGCAAGATTATTCACTTAGTCCAGCGATCATCGAGCATACGGATCCTCACTTTCTAAAAGCCAATATCTTGTGGCAGTAGAAAGTGGTCTACAGAATGAAAGACGTCATCATCTGAAGCAAATTTCCGACCACTGAGCTCCTTTTTGAGTTTGGTAAACAGGTAATAGTCCGAAGGGGCCAAATCTGGGGAATAAGGAGGATGTTCAAGAAGCTGGAAGCCGCATTCATGAATGGCAGCCACTGCAACCAGTGACTTGTGAACTGGAGCACTGTCTTGATGAAAGGTGACTCCTCTCGTCAATTTCCCTCGACGCTTTTCCTTCAGTTTGACCCGCAGTTGCTTCACAAGATTAGCGTAATAGACCCCGGTGACTTTTCTGCTCTTTTTGAAGATAGTCTACCAATAGCACACCTTCTGAATCCCGAAAGATGGAAGCCATCTCTTTTGCCTGTAGACAGAACCACCTTTGCTTTCTTTGGAGGTGGGGATCCATGATGTTTCCACTCCTTTGACTGTTCTTTGGTTTCTGGATGAAAATGATGAACCCAAGTCTCATCCATAGTCACAAATTGCTGAATAAACTTTTTAGGATCTGCAGAAAAATGGCCAAGATTGTCTCTTGACATGTTGAGACGCTGTCGTTTGTGATCAGCTCCAAAAAGTTTCGGAACCCATCGAGGAGAGACCTTTGTCATTTGAAGATGTTTGTGAATAATGGCATGAAGACGTTTCTGGGAGATGCCCAACTCAGTATCAATGTACCGCTCAGTTAGTCCTTGATCCTCCATTATCATGTCATGGATTCTGTCGGTGGTTTCATCGGTGGTTACCGTTCTTGGTCTTCCTGGACGGGGATCATCTTCCAGACTCACCCTTCCAGGTTTGAATTGAGCTGCCCATTTCTTCACTGTGCTGTAAGAAGGGGCACTCTCCCCTAGAGTCTCCACCATACCTCATGGATCTCCTTTGATGATAAGCCCTTGATGTGGAGGTAGCGAATGATTGCTTGATGAGAAATTTTATCCATTTGCTCAATTTCTGCCACCCCTTACCACTTCAGTAGCCTGTAAAAAAAATTGGTTGCAGTTAATTTCTTGAAACTTGGTGTTTAATCTTACATTAACCTGATCTACAAATGCACCTAATATCAACTGTGTGTTTCAAGTATTTGTACCTTATGCCGAGAACTTATCAATCACCCCTCGTATTTGTATTTTGTGTTGTTTTTTTTTAACAGAAGAGACCACATAATGACCCGTATAATACGCGTGTTCACCTTGCACTGTACTTCCAGCTGCAGGGAAAGTAGAATGTTACCTGTGTATAATTTTTTTCAATTTGTCTGTTCTTTTCAGCTTTGCCTAAATATCACCCAAAATAGCTTTAGCAGAGTAAACGACAAACATAAGCAGTGACAGCTTTCTGAAAATATAAACATATACGGAAGTTCTATGATTTCCACTCTGCTGTAGACGACATATTCCATCCACCAGTTTCAGTACATTATGTTGATGTCCAGACACAAATACTCAAACTGTGGACAAAAATCCGCGGAAAAACAAGACGAGGCGCACACTGTGCCACTGTTCCTCACCCCACCCCACCCCACCCCATCCCGGCGGTTAAACCGAAAATCAGTCTTGACATGTTATTGACAGACGTGGACACATCGCGGACGGCCAGGGAAGCTGCTTCAGACAGGGCTCACTAGCACTCAATCTGGAGGAGGCGGAACATTCTGGCATTCAAGAAATAGAAGAAGCGACTCAAGTGGAAAAGAGGTGTGTGTGTGTGGGTGTGTGTGGATGTGTGTGGATGGCTGGGGGGTGGGGGGAGAGACCCGGGGAGGGAGGAACCGACACAGATAGAACTGGTGAGGGCCGTGTCTGCACTGGAAATTACAGGCCAATTAATTTCTGAAATCGTCCAGGGAGATACGGCTCTAGGAATCTCAAGAAAGAGAAGAGAAGAAAAACCCTTGGTGGAAATAACGGGGGAGGGAGGGAAGGGGGGAGGATGTGGAAGAGACCCATAAAAATGAGGAGAACAGCAAGCCGGAAACTTTTCGGCAGCTCCCTGGAGGATGTAGTCAAATAAAGGGAAAAGAAAGGGGGAAAATGACGCTTTCTATTTTGTCTGCCTCCGCGAGATTTTGAGAATTTTCCTGAAATTAGCTTCAGGGAAATAAATGAACTGATTATGTCACCAGGAGACCCCCGGGCCACGTTGCTTGTTGCTCGTGGAGTAGATATGATGGGAATTTGCGCTTCCCAAAGTTGTTTTGCGCTCGTCTCTGTTTCGTCTACTTGGCATAAGGGTTGACCATGCAGACAGGTGAGGTGACATAGTTCCAACAAGCACGGTACATTGTTACCTCCAGACAGACAGGTGAGGTGACATAGTTACAGCAAGCACAGTACACTGTTACCTCCACATAGACAGGTGAGGTGACATAGTTACAGCAAGCACAGTACACTGTTACCTCCAGACAGACAGGTGAGGTGACATAGTTACAGCAAGCACAGTACACTGTTACCTCCACATAGACCGCTAATTTCATGCTGTTGACTCCGCGAAGACAGGAGCAGCCTCTACAAACATGGATAATAGAATCTAGAAAGATCTATGTTTAATTCCATCTCTCAGTACATTCTAATGAGGAACACAACCTCTCTTTCAAAACATACACCCACACTCTAGCCAGCTCTATCGTCTATCTTCTCCCTTACAAAAAAATCCCGCCAGGATATGAACTCCGTTTCGGCTCTCAGTCACATGGCCAAGTTAAAGATGTGCTGATGCACGTGTGATTAGGCTACGGCACACGAGTGGCCTAGTACAACACTGCCATAGCGACAGCATAAGTAACGGTAAAATCCACCTTTCCATACCATTAAAGCATACTGGAGATACGGCGTTAGGTTTGTACTTCCAAGAGCATCGACACATGAAAGTGTGAGCGGCCTGTATCACACGTGGCCGCATTTACCTTCCCAGATTTATCTGGAGCCCATTTTTAGGTCTGGATGAACTCCGGGGCAGTTTTTGTGTGGAGGTACCTGAACAAATGACCACTGCTGAGACTTGAACCAGGAACCGCCGGATTAGTAAACCGAGCGTCTAACCACTCGGCCAACTAGGCCAGCTCTCTCGACATCATACAAATATTAACTGACAGAATTTCCTCCATGAACGTATGATGAACAGCAAATGGCGGACGTACAGTTGTGGGAAAGTACTGGGGATAAAAAGGTGAAATATTTGAACAAGATGAATCGAGATGAATGTTATTGTAAATGTCATTAGTAAATGTAATTAGTAAAGTCGTTATGTCATATGTTGAATGCGATTTTGTTTCATATTGATGTATGTGGATTTATCTTAGAAGTTCTCACAATGAAAGAAATTAAAATGGTGATATCCATCGCTCTTCAGAAAATAAAAGAACTAAAGAATCTCTGGAGAGGAACAGATAGAACTACAAAAATAAGATTTTTAAGGGCATGCGTCTTTCCCATCGCAACATATGCCTGTGAGACCTGGACACTTAACAAAACAGCTGAGAAACACATAAATGCTTCTGAATATAAATGCTATAGAAGAGTTCTTCAAATATCACGGACACAAAAGAGAACAAATGTATGTATCCATGCTACAAGAACTTAATATTGAAGAAAATTGGCTAACAAAGAAGATTAACAAGAGAAAACTTAAATATTTTGGACATGTTTAACGTCATGATAATTTAGAGAAGACAGTCTTAAAAATGTACATAACGGGAAAAAGAAAGAGAGAAAGACCAAGGCGAAGATGGCTACAAGATATTGTTGATAATCTGCGAATGGACGCATCGGCAGCAGGGCATCTTGCTTACAACCCAGAGACCTACAGGAGAGCTGTTAGGGAGGCAAAGTTCGGCAAGGGACATGCAAATGATTGACTGACTGACACATGCTAAACAATGTCAGAGTTTTCGTGACAAGAGAGATCTTAAGTCCATCATCATCATCATCATCATCATCATGCCGCAATGCAAGATGGCTCTGACTCAGTCGTGCCACATTTCTTGAGAAAGTAGCATTTCAGTTTGATGTAGTCTGTAATGTGCGTTCTAGTCTCGTCAGTACTTCCGTGATTCCTAAACCAAAATTCTTTCTTTCTTTCTTTCTTTTTTTCTCACAAGTTGTTTGTTTCCACTGCTTTTAAATAAAATGTTGTGCTTAGTGTGCCTGTTTGAGGAAGAGGGAGATGAAAGAAAATGACGATGAGGACAACGATAAGGCTAGTAAAAAATAATCAGATTGGAGAACTTGAGGCAAAACCTATAGAAGACGTTGAGAAAAAGACATAGAAGAACTTGATACCAAACGTATAGAAGAAGTTGAGACACAACGTATAAAAGAAGTTGAGACACAACGTATAAAAGAAGTTGAGACAAAACGTATAAAAGTAGTTGAGACAAAACGTATAAAAGAAGTTGAGACAAAACGTATACTCAAACATGAGGCAACATTTCTGATTTTAAATTAAGCAGGTGTGATAATTAACACAATGGCATTACATTATATAATAAGCAGAGACAGAGAGAGAGAGAGAGAGAGAGGGAGAGGTCTGCAGACACAAATAGACGAAAGCAAAAGAATAAAGACATCCACCAATACCTCCTGCCTGCTTAAGAATCTGAGCGTGTGCTTCCTTCCAAGTTATGTTGTGTTATGTTATGTTGTATTATATTTTGCATAGAGGTCTACAGAAATTACAGGAATAAGGCTAATTTGACCTGTCTGGACATTATACATAGCCTGGTTTACAAGGTTTCAGTGGAAGGGATGTAAAAATGGCGTACCATAAACGTAGGCAGACTTCTTTCACCTTTTCCGCGTGTATAACTTTGACAAGTGTGAGAAATTTTAAGATCTTGTAGTTCTGTGAAATCACCAACATCTTGTAGTAATGTGAAATCATCAACATCATGTAGTTCTGTGAAATCACCAACATCCTGCAGTTCTGTGAAAGAGTGTTAGAAAACAGATGAAGTTCATCACGAAATCTGTGTTTTTTTTTGTCATACATCATCATCATGAGGCTTCTTTTCTGGCGTGAGTCTCTTATCTTTCTGCCTTTATTGGTTTCTTGGACGATCAGTCTGCTAGTCTGCAGATTAAGACTTCCATCAGTCTATATGGCCCCAACCTCTTGTTCTTTTTGTCTTTGTAATAGAACTTCTGGATTATTGACATTATACCTTTCTGTGTATCCAACGTATTTCAGAGTACTGAGTTGCTACCTGTGGCTATTTCTTCTTTTAATATTCAGTTACATTTCCATTATGTGTCTCCTTTTTTGTGTCTTAAAACCCCATTCATTTGTTCTGTGTATCCCCATGTGCGACAAATCATGAGTGACAGATCAAGTGTGACAGACCATGTATGACAGCTCATGTGTGGCAATTTATATGTAGCAGCTTGTGTACGACAAATCATGTGTGACAGAACGTATGTGACAACTTATGTATGACAGTTCATATGTGACAGTTCATGTGTGACAGATCATGCGTGACAGCTCATGTGACAACTCATATATGACAGCTTATGTGTGATAGTTCATGCGTGACACTGTATGTTTAACAGATCATGTACGATAGAATACACGTGGCAAGCATGCGTGACAACTTATGTCTGACAGTTTATGTGTGACAGATCATGTGTAATACCTCATGCATGACAGTTCATTTTCTGTTCAACGTGTTCATGTTTCAGGGACACAGACAATGTTGAGTGTACACAACGCCAACCAACTCGCACTTTTCAGTCCCGTGTGTCCCATTTAATATGCTCTGATTACGGAGGAATTATTCACGTGATATTTTCTAATCATTAACGGACATATTCTGTGAGATACGGCGTGATGTGCCTCACTCTACAGGCCGCTTTCCTAGACTCCACTCCCCTATCACGAATGCGTCCGGTAGCCATTTCTGTAACTTTGTGTAGTGTTCCACTGGTGGTGAGTACTGGACTCACAACACTTCGGGTGAAAAGGCAGGCCACTATCCATTAGGCAGCCACGCTGTCTTGTTTGTCAGAATGCTCGGATTCATTTTATTTTGTGGAAACTATAATCAGCAACTTCCCTTAATCCCTTTATTACCATTTCTCATTTCATTTCGTCTGCTCAGTATATCTTCAATATAAATGCTGTGTTTTGTTTGAAAGTTGCTAGAGTCTTTCATAATTTATCGTCCTATTTACATTCAACTTTCACTTTAATTACAATGACCTTTTCGAGTATGTAGTTTTTGTTCCCCATTTTACTGTTTCTCTTTAAATTCTAGATAGTAGAAAATCATTAGATTATTGGTAGTTTGTGCGTCAGTTTCGAGGTTTCAATATTGGATTTGTTTTTACCTTTTTTTTTATTCTTCCTGTTCGTGTTTTGTTTTCCTTTTAATTACATTGATCTCTTTCAGAACTAAGGAAAAGGGATGAAAAATTGGACTTGATGTACAGAATGACATCATTATAAAAATATCTCACTTTGCAGAAAACGAACAACACCGACAGTCTCGCTACCGCGAAGTTCTTCACATAATCAACAAGATTAAAGGTGTATTTGTAACAGCGGAAAAAAATTAACACCAAAAAATGTTAACATTCTACCGGAGAATGCGACAGCTGACGATCAATTGTAGTAAAATTCATGTCATTTTTAATCTGTTCGCAAATTCACGGTAGCCATTGTCAGTTTCAAAATTTCCGTATCCGCCGCGAGTGCCAAGGGCGATAATCACCAAAAATGGGCTTTCAAAACTCGTTTGTTTGACGCGGCTGAGCGCCTCTACACGTAATAGGGCTTAGATTTATGTCCTTTTAATGAGCGCGTGTTTTCCTCTTGGTTGAGTCCCGAAGACGGGGCCAGGGGTGTACGTGTCCGATGACGTGGACTTGATTTATGACAAGAAGAAAATAGTTCTGTGAGTGGATAATTACAGCCCCTTGTCTTCGGAACTTGAATCAAGACATGGTGCGTATATGTTTTCCATATTTTGGTTTTGTTTTTGTTTTTGACGTTTTTAATATCACGTTTGAATTAACCAGGGGCCCTTTTGCTTCCTGAATATGTAGAATCAATGGGATATGTTCTGTTTTTGTTTAAAAAATGTTCTTTTTTTCCAGAAGTATCGTGTGCCGTTTGAAAAAGGATTGAAATTCTGGAGGGAAATATACTGAGGTAACGTGCTACCACTGGACAAAAATTAGTAAGCTTTACCTACGTGGCTGGTGGTCTTTTGTGCATCTTTGTTTTCTAGAGCAACAGACAGATTCAGCCAGGAATGTCCCAGTGGGACACTTGGGTTAATAGTTAAAGAGGTTTGTTGGGTACAAGCTCTTATCTGGAACATATATTTTTTTCTTTAAATGATTAAAATCACATTATACAAATCAAATACCAACTTGTCTATCTGTTCTCTGTCTGTCTGTCTGTCTGTCTGTCCGCCCGTCCGCCTCTCTATCTGTCTGTATGTCTGCCTGTCAGCCTACCTGCCTGCATGTTTGTCTGCCTGCCTATTTGTCTGTCTCTCTGCCTGCCTGTCTGTCTGCTTGTGTCAGCCTGCTGCATGTCTGCCTACCTGCCTATTTGTCTGTCTCTCTGCCTGCCTGTGTGTCTGTCTGCTTGTGTCAGATTGCCTGCATGTCTGCCTGCCTGCCTGTCTACCTACCTGTTTGTTTGTCTGACTCTCTGCCTGCCTGTCTGTCTGTCTACCTGTTTATCATTTCACATGTCTGTTGTCGTTAATGTTATATCCTGCCTTCATCCATATGGACGCAAGCTAAATTTGACGTTGATGGATATAGTTTGTGCGTCTTTGTTGTATTTTAATGCACTGACAACCACGTGTACACTCTCCCTCTGCCCGTTACATACCTCAACCCACAGGAAGATACCTTCTGCTGCAGGTGATGGTACACTACGGCAGTCAGTAACGCTGGTACACTACGGCAGTTAGTAATGATGGTACACTACGGCAGTTAGTAATGATGGTACACTACGGCAGTTAGTAATGATGGTACACTACGGCAGTTAGTAATGATGGTACACTACGGCAGTTAGCAATGATGGTACACTACGGCAGTTAGTAATGATGGTACACTACGGCAGTTAGTAACGCTGGCACACTACGGCAGTTAGTAATGATGGTACACTACGGCAGTTAGTAACGATGGTACACTACGGCAGTTAGTAATGATGGTACACTACGGCAGTTAGTAATGATGGTACACTACGGCAGTTAGTAACGATGGTACACTACGGCAGTTAGTAATGATGGTACACTACGGCAGTTAGTAACGATGGTACACTACGGCAGTTAGTAATGATGGTACACTACGGCAGTTAGTAACGATGGTACACTACGGCAGTTAGTAATGATGGTACACTACGGCAGTTAGCAATGATGGTACACTACGGCAGTTAGTAATGATGGTACACTACGGCAGTTAGTAACGCTGGCACACTACGGCAGTTAGTAATGATGGTACACTACGGCAGTTAGTAACGATGGTACACTACGGCAGTTAGTAATGATGGTACACTACGGCAGTTAGTAACGAACTACCTTATAACTTGACGTTGCTTTTGTATCCTGGAAGTCACGTGTTCATATTTCAAGTGTTCTAATTATAGAAATGTGTACCTGACACACGTATGTCGAGGAAAAAAAGCGTGTCATACCTGTTAGTTGGTGCTAATTTTTCCCTCCTCACCTGTTCAAAGCGGATATTTCTCAAAGTATTTACCTGGCTTTCGTTTTAGCACGTTCTACCTTTACCTGTCAAGTCTTCGTCTTTATAATATATTCCTGGCTATACAATATATTCCTGGCTATACAATATATTCCTGGCTATACAATATATTCATGGCTATACAATATATTCCTGGCTATACAATATATTCATGGCTATACAACATATTCCAGGTTATACAATATATTCCTGGCTATACAATATATTCCTGGCTATACAATATATTCCTGGCTATACAATATATTCCTGGCTATACAGTATATTCCTGGCTATACAATATATTCTTGGCTATACAATATACTCCTGGTTATACAATATATTCCTGGCTATACAATATATTCCTGGCTGTACAATATATTCCTGGCTGTACAATATATTCCTGGTTATACATATATTCCTGGTTATACATATATTCCTGGCTATACAATATATTCCTGGCTATACAATATATTCCTGGTTATACATATATTCCTGGCTATACAGTATATTCCTGGCTATACAATATATTCCTGGCTATATTCCTGGCTATACAATATATTCCAGGTTATACAATATATTCCTGGCTATACAATATATTCCTGGTTATAGAGTATATTCCCAGTTGCTGGTTTTTCCCCCTCTCTTTATTTCTGATTGCGTTTATGGTTATGCAAAAATGTACAACTCACACTCACACACACACACATACATACACACATACACACGCGCGCATATATTTGCTATTAAAATTAATGGATCTATTTAGCCTGTGATGTTCAATTCTTACTCGGCCAAAGAATCAAGTAATTATATTATGTAATTTATAGCAGTCATTTTTTTCTCTCTTTCTATTTGCACAATATCCGTGTCCGCGGAGCAGTTACCCGGGGAAATCAATTCTTACTAACTTTCTCTGCATCCGCTCTTTTGTGCCGCGTCGTCCACTTGGGACGCTTGCATGCCGGGCTTTCGGGTGGGTGTCCCATGGGGTGCCTGCAGGGAGGAGTTGTCATGCGAACAGACAGACCCACAAGGGAGCTGGACATGTGTCTAGTGTAGCGCAAGGAAATACGTTTGGATGTATTCAAAATTAAGAAATGTCTGGTCTGTCTGTGTCAATTTCCTTAGAGACTTGGCTGCCAGGTTATTATTATTATTATGATTATTTTTGATGATGTGGACGCTGCAGCAAAATAGTTGCAATCATCATCTTTTGTTGGCAACATCGTCTCTGGTTGCTAACATCATCAAAAGTCATCTGTAGCTGCAAGCATCATCTGTAGCTGCTACCATCATCTGTAGTTGGAATCATCATCTGTAGCTGCTACAATCATCTGTAGTTGGAATCATCATCTGTAGCTGCTACCACCATCTGTAGTTGGAATCATCATCTGTAGCTGCTACCACCATCTGTAGTTGGAATCATCATCTGTAGCTGCTACCACCATCTGTAGTTGGAATCATCATCTGTAGCTGCTACCACCATCTGTAGTTGGAATCATCATCTGTAGCTGCTACCACCATCTGTAGTTGGAATCATCATCTGTAGCTGCTACCACCATCTGTAGTTGGAATCATCATCTGTAGCTGCTACCACCATCTGTAGTTGGAATCATCATCTGTAGCTGCTACCACCATCTGTAGTTGGAATCATCATCTGTAGCTGCTACCACCATCTGTAGTTGGAATCATCATCTGTAGCTGCTACCACCATCTGTAGTTGGAATCATCATCTGTAGCTGCTACCTTGTTGTGGATGGAGTACAGATAACGGTGTTAGAGTGATGGCAGGGCTGATGAATGTCTGCCCATTACCCTATCCAACTTCTCCGTTGATGCTCCTAGTACCGAGCTGTGCCTGACTGAAGTGCTCACTGAAGTCGCCGTGGTGGAGAGATCTGCCAGAAAGTTCGCTTTTTTTTTTTTTTACAATCTACTTCGGATTAGAGTATTAATTATGTCAGTCCGTAAGAACAGCGAAGAGCAAAAACTTCTATCTTAACACAAAGAAAACTAAATTGATGACACCTGATAAAACAAATAAGGCAGCTGAAATATATATATATATATATATATATATATATGAATGAAGAACAACTGGAAGAGGTGGAGAGTTTTGAGTATCTTGGATCACTGCTAACTAATAATGGAGATACAATGAGGTAAACTAAAAGGAGAACATCTGTCGCTCTTCAAAAAAATTAAATAAATAAGAAGCTGTGGAGAGGAACGGACAGAACTACAAAAATAAGATTTTTAAGGGCATGTATCTTTCCCATCGCAACATATGCCTGTGAGACCTGGACACTTAACAAAACAGCTGAGAAACACATCAGTGCCTTTGAATGTAAATACTACAGAAGAGTTCTTCAAATATTATGGATACAAAAAAGAACAAATGTATGTATCCATGCTACAAGAACTTAATATTGAAGAAGACTGGCTAGTAAAGAGGATTAAAGAGAGAAAACCTAAACATTTTGGACACATTAAACGTCATGATAATTTAGAGAAGACCGTCTTGGAAGGGTACATAATGGGAAAAAGAAAGAGAGGAAGACCAAGGCGAAGATGGCTACAAAACATCGTTGATGATCTGCAAATGGATGCATCAGCAGCAGGCCACCTTGCTCACAACCGAGAGGCTTACAGGAGAGCTGTTAGAGAGTCAAAGTTCGGCAAGGGACATGCAAATGACTGACTGACTGATTGACTTCGAATCTTCAACAACCCGATCCCAATCCGACACCATGGCCGTGTACAAGCATCTTTGCCGCGTTCGCTACTGAAGACACCTAAGTCACAGCTCCAGGAAGATAAACAACCTACATTGACAGCACGTATCATAGTATCTTTACTGTTTTTGTCATAATCGTCTTTTCTAACATAATATCATTTTCAAAATCACCGCATCGCAACCTTTGCCATATAACAGGCATGGCTTAGTGGAGTAGTGGGTGTAAAACTCCCTACAGGCAACTTCCAGACTGCACCCCTTCCCTGTAGAAATGAATGCACGACGCACCAATACTAGGTGAAATCGATCCTGAGCAAAGAGAACATGCCTGCAGAGCACGGCGCACTAGATTTGCACCGTACATGCAGCTATGGGAGAACAAGCGGGAAATGTAACAAACGCTAGACAACAGCAAAGTTTGAAGTACTTTAATCAGAAACAAATTTTCCACTTTCACCAGCTTTTTTCACTGTTAACTTCAGGACAGGACATCGTAACTATAGTTACTATAATCTTTACTACCGTCACCAATGTTCACTCTAAGCTGCGCTTGCGTGCACACACACACACACTAAATATTTATATGCAACGCAAAGAAATAATAAAATTGATACTTTTATTTGATTTCATTGTCCTGATGTGTACAGTTTTAGCCTGAAGGAAAAACAAGATGGCGGTGGATGTGTTCTTCGTTCCGATTTCTTCGAATGTTACTTCGTTTTTTTCTTTAAGAACTTTTAAATTATACTCTGCAATTTGATGTTATGAGGCACATTGGTACACATTTTTTTTGGTGGGGGAGGGGGCTTTTTGGAGAATATATTTGGACAGGGGTAGAAAATTTCACAATAATCACTGTCAATCACTTCTATCACTTTGATATTATCACCTATATTTACTGTCACTTTCATGATATTGTAACAGTAAGCTATGATTTATCTTGACGCTTACTAATTTCAGCAGTGTGACATCATCATTAACATTAACACTTGGATCTATTTTACAGCAGCCATTTTTCTCATTTCAATATCATCATTTCTGTGGTCAAGACCCAGCATATGTAAACTTGCTTCTTCTGTCCTAAAGTTTGGCCCTCGTTTCTTCTGATAACAGCGCAGTGTTCAAACAAAAAATCGTCCGTCCTTCATATGACACGGTGTTTCCCCAGTATTGAAGTAGTGCTTCCTTTATTCTCGTTCTCTCCTCTGTCTCCTTCCTGACGTCATATTTTATGACTGTGCTAATATTACTGCATTCATATGTGTTCATTTTCAAAATGTTATTGTCATTCCCAGCACCAGGTTAATAACACCTGTGTACCTAGCTAGGATCACCTTTATACAAGGCTAGGATCACCTCTAAACCACGCTAGGATCACCCCTAAACCACGCTAGGATCACCTCTATACCACTTTAAGATCACTTCTATACCACGCTAGAATCACCTCTATACCACTCTAAGATCAACTCTATATCACTCTAAGATCAACTAATTACCACTCTAAGATCAACTCTATAAAGATCACCTCTATACCATTCTAAGATCAGATCACCTCTATTCCACTCTAAGATCACCTCTAAACCATGCTAGAGTCACCTCTAAACGACGCTAGGATCACATCTGTACCACACTAGGATTACCTCTATACTACTCTAGGATCATCTCTATACCGTGCTAGGATCACATCTGTACCACCCTAGGATTACCTCTATACTACTTTAGGATCACCTCTATACCGTGCTAGGATCACCTCTATACAACTCTAAGATCACAGCTATACCACGCTAGGATCAACTCTATGTCACGTTTATTACCTCTATATCACGCTATAATATCTTTATATCATCCTAGGATAACCTCTATACCAGTCTAAGATCACCTCTATACCAGTCTAAGATCACTTCTATACCAGTCTAAGATCACTTCTATACCAGTCTAAGATCACTTCTATACCACTCTAAGATCACCTCTATACCACTCTAAGATCACTTCTATACCAGTCTAAGATCACCTCTATACCACTCTAAGATCACTTCTATACCAGTCTAAGATCACCTCTATACCACTCTAAGATTACCTCTATACCACTCTAAGATCACTTCTATACCACTCTAAGATCACTTCTATACCACTCTAAGATCACTTCTATACCAGTCTAAGATCACCTCTATACCACTCTAAGATCACTTCTATACCAGTCTAAGATCACTTCTATACCACTCTAAGATCACTTCTACACCAGTCTATGATCACTTCTATACCACTCTAAGATCACCTTTATACCAGTCTAAGATCACTTCTATACCAGTCTAAGATCACTTCTATACCAGTCTAAGATCACTTCTATACCACTCTAAGATCACTTCTATACCAGTCTAAGATCACCTCTATATCACGCTGATCACCTCTGTACCAGGTTAAGAACACCTTTATACCGCACTGATAGCCTCTATACCACGCTAGAATCACTTTTGTAGGATCTTCTCTATATTAAGCTAGGATTACATTCACATCACGCTAAGACTACCTTTGTACCACGATTGGATTAGCTCTATATCACGATAGAGTCACCTCTGTATAAGATCACCTCTATACCACACTGATCACCTCTGTATCACTCTTAAGATCACCTCTGTATCAGTTTAGGATCATCTTTATACCACGCTAAAATCACCTTTATACCACGCTAGGATCATTCTTGTAGGATCTTCTCTATATTAAGATAGTATCACATTGGCAACACGTTAGGACTACCTTTGAACCACGATAGTATCAGCTCTGTATCACGCTAGATTCACCTCTATACCACATTAGGACTACCTTTGTACCACACTAGGGCATCTTTGTGTCACGATAGGATCACCTCTATATATCACGCTAGTCTCGTCTTTATACCACGATAGGATCACCTTTGTACCACTTTAGGATCACTTCTATATATCACGGTACTCTCACCTTTATACCACGATAGGATCACTTTTGTACCACTTTAGGATAACCTTTATACTACGCGAGGATCATGTTAGTGCCACGTAAGTATCTCTCTAGTATCATGTTAGTAATACTTTAGTAGACGATAGTATCACATTAATGCCCAGTTAATATCACGTTAATCTTAGGTTAGTTTCACACTAGTATCATGCTGTAGTATCACTCTAATATCATGCTACAAAGACCACATCTAACTAGCTCATAAGGAGGAAAACAAAAATGAAGATTATGAAAACTTACTAGGAAAGATCAAATCGGTATCTATGCGGCTTCTCAGAATGAAGATTATAGGTGTTGCTAACAACACCACCGCTCCTTTTCGCTATGGTTCTCGCCAGAGCTACGGAGTATGCGCAGTTTCCTGTTAGCCTCCTCGTGGTCAACGGACTAAAACACTTACTATGGTGTCCGAAAGTACGAGGTCGATAACTCTTCAACATATTCATACTCAGCTGCGGCACGTACAGATTGTTCAAGTCTGTGTTCTGATAGCTACAAAACAGGGCTCTGTACGAGAACTTTCCAGATAATCTCTTACAGGTTTATGTCTTGTTATTTCCATCCCTGTACGTGTTATATCTGTACTTCAGTACTTGAGACTCGTCTATATAGTAGCCCCCTTCGTATCCGCAACCATTTCATTTGAAGCCGTACCGCGTATGTTGAAACTGCTCATAATACTGAACTCTGTATGCGTTTTTCAACAAACAAGCAAACAAACACATGCACGCATGCTCTTTAATTTAAAAAAGTACACACATTAAGACATTAAAGTCTCTCTTTGGCTTGCCAGAACTGCGCCTATTTTGGGCTTGGGGCCAGACTGCGAAAAATGACTTATACAGAACACTGTATAGTAGGGATACAGCGAGTGTGGATGTTGTGTACGGTGTGAATGTTATAGCGTAACTGTGTGAGAGGGGGGAATCTTTGAGGAAAAAAAAGGGGGGGGGGGGGGAGGGGTGCGGGCAAGAAACATGGCACTTGCAATTTAAGACGTAAAATTGATGACCTTCTACTTTTAAAATTTCTTGTTAAAGAGCTTCAAACCGCGGGTAACCATGGAAACACGGAATCACTTTATACATTAATCAGTTATAACTGCAGCTGATATCTTCTCTGTTTCTTTAAGCAAACAAAAACAAACAAAAAACCCAGCTTACATGTCTTTTCTTTCCTTATTCTCGTCATCTTTCAACGCTGTGTTTCGTCTTTCTACTAGAAAGTCTTTCTTGACTTTCATCTGTGTTCCGGCCCCTATAACGTGTTTGTCGTTGCCTCGGACATCAGTTTCGTCGGACTCCTCCTGATAGTGGTATTTTATTCTTGAGCACGATCTTTCTCTGACGATCTTTCTCTGACGATCTTTCTCTGTCTTCCCAGAATGTCCCCAGCCCCGGTAGCTTGGCGATCGTTGGGCTGTGATTTATGCCGGAGAGAGTGACGAAAGGGCAGTCCCAAGACAGCGGTAATGGCTGGAAGGCCGGGCATCATTTGCATGCAAGGAGCGATGATGAAATTCTCAAGGTCGTAAATGAGAATGAAACCCCATGGGAAGTGGCGGTAAAACTTCACAGTTTGCGGAAGTCGTAAACATGAGAGTTAGAGGACATTGGGTAAAAGTTAGAACACGGACGTCACGTGAGATCTCGTCTTTGACCTGGGAGGACGAGACTTACCGTGAAGTGTTTGTGTATTCTTCATAAACTTTAAATGGAGTAAAGGAAAGAGATTTTTTTAACGGCGATGTAAAATTCCAGGATTATTGTTCTATATTTCAATTTCAAAGTTTTCAAGTCTAGCTCTTGTAGAAATTGGTTTTCACTTCGTTTTTAAATGATTTCTTCAATCTCCTCATCCATTGTTACCTGCTGGTTTTCCCGTATCATTCTTTCCATTTCAACGTTAGGGTCAGGCTTATTCACCGCGTAAGACCGGCGGGAAAGAGCTGCATCCGCCCACTTTTACACTTCTTATATCGTTCATGTACCTGCTAAAGAGACACATACTTTTACACTTCTTATATCGTTCATGTACCTGCTGAAGCGACATCCACTTTTACACTTCTTATATCGTTCATGTACCTGCTGAAGCGACATCCACTTTTACACTTCTTATATCGTTCATGAACCTGCTAAAGAGACACATACTTTTACACTTCTTATGTTCATGTACCTGCTGAAGCGACATCCACTTTTACACTTCCTATGTTCATGAACCTGCTGAAGCGACATCCACTTTTACACTTCCTATATCGTTCATGAACCTGCTGAAGCGACATCCACTTTTACACTTCTTATATCGTTCATGAACCTGCTGAAGCGACATCCACTTTTACACTTCCTATGTTCATGAACCTGCTGAAGCGACATCCACTTTTACACTTCCTATGTTCATGAACCTGCTGAAGCGACATCCACTTTTACACTTCCTATGTTCATGAACCTGCTGAAGCGACATCCACTTTTACACTTCTTATGTTCATGAACCTGCTGAAGCGACACACACTTTTACACTTCCTATATCGTTCATGAACCTGCTGAAGCGACACCTCCTCTATACTTTTACACTTCCTATATCGTTCATGAACCTGCTGAAGCGACACACACTTTTACACTTCCTGTATCGTTCATGTACCTGCTGAAGCGACACACACTTTTACACTTCCTATATCGTTCATGAACCTGCTGAAGCGACACACACCTATCCTCGCACCGCCTCTTTATTCTGCGATGAATATCTGCACGTTTTTCACCTTCACTGTCCAGGAAAGGAATACCTGCGCGCTGTTCTTCTCTCATGCATGCTTCCAAAGAGAGCGACCATCTTTGACCTGGTCTACTGACGTCATATTTCCAAAACGGCCGACTTGCCTCCGCACACATACATCTAGAGAAGGAGGCATAGCATGCTTGAGTTACAAATCTCTAGAATTTTGTTTTAGAAATGTCTTGTCTTGTCTTGTCTTGTCTTTTTCTTCGTTTACCTTTTCGTGTTGAGGAGATAAATAGACATCTTGACAGGACTCGACGATTTGCTTCAGATAATGAGATATTTAATGCTTCTGTAAAATCCTCTATCCATCTCCTGCCTGGGTGGCCTCTTCCTCTGTTAACTACAAATCTTAGTGTGAATGTTGTCTGTGATGTACTGTCTGGTGGTAACCGTGTAACATGGCTAAACCATCTCACTTGCTGTTTCTGGTTATAGTGTAATACTGGTGTTACTTCGACCTTTGCCCTGATGGTGTCATTTCTTGTTTGGTCTCTTCCTGTCACATTTAGTATTCTCCTGAAATATCTCATTTCTGTCCTGATAGTTTGAGAACTTTTAGAGCAAAATTAAAGTTACTGTTTGACTTATTCAGAAAAAAAAGCGCTTCTGTTATATCTAAATGGACTGACGTAACTGAATTTATTGTAATGTAAATACATCTGCTTGAAATTAGCTTTAAAAATGTACATAATTAAATTGCAGAGATAATTACAAGTTCAAAATGTATCTTTGTATATAATGCAGTTTATGGTACATTATGAAGTCAGTGCGTAAAGGAAGAAAAACAGGCTGTTTAGATGGTTGTTCAGTATCTTTCTGCAGCTTACCCAAAGGTTGTCAGGGAGAGTATTGTTCCATTATTCCAGGAAATTATGGAAGCCGTGGTAACTATTGTCATCATCACCGTTACCGTGACCACCACCATCATCATCATCATCATCATCATCATCATCACATTGAAGAGAAATAATATCATCAGTAACTGTCGAACAACTGTTGCAAAAGTGATACTTACATTTTCACAGTCAAAGTCTCAACCGTCTTCACCAATCCAGCTTCACATCGTAAAAGTCTCACCCGTGGCCCACTTCGATCCTGCTTCTTGTAAACTTATTTAACGATTTCACAGTTCTTGAGCCAACAGTAAAATTCAACTCTAAACTAGATTTGTGAAAGAATACAAAGAGGATTGTCTGCATCATTCATAAGAACATTATCGACAGCAACAAAAAGGAAAAAAATGTATAACAGCTTACTAGAATGTTTCTCTCCTCCCTAATTTAACAACAAGGACACTACAAATTACAAGATTATCAGTAACAGGAGAGAAGTGAACAGGAAGAAAATCATCTCAGTGAAAAACCAGACAACAGACATTTATGCACAAGTTCTCAAAGAGCTCAAACAGAAAAACAAAAGCTCAGTTTTGGGATTCGTAAAATTCTGCTTTCTCTCGCTTATGCAGGAAACTGTAGAGAGCGGAGCAACACAACTCCTTCAGATCATCAGAGGAAGTCACCCCGCCCCCACCCTCTCAGACAAGTGTTTCGGCCCTTCTAACCTCCCGAGACTCTAAGGGGAGGAGGGGGGTGGGTCCCAGAGGTCTTCTGCCGGAATTGAACCCGCGATCTTCCAACTGGCACTGCACTAAGAAGTGCATCTTAGCGATTTAGCAACGGAGGACCGGTACTGGTTGTGATAAAGGAAGTTATTTAAGTTCTCAGTGCTTGTTCCGCATACTCCACAGCCAGCATGAGGCCTTTTCTGCTACTTCTGACAGGACTTTTCCTTGCTCTTGCTTGTCCCTTTATGCCTGTTTGCTTACATAGGTCATATGCTGATATTGCTTGGAATCCTCTCGCTCCCACGTCTACAGCCATCGCTCTTTTGATATTGTATTTTGTTTAACATGTTTCTGTATTACCAGCGCTCCTTCTCTTCTTACACTAGTTTCAACGCAGGCCATGCAGCGAGCAGGAAGAAAACTCAGTTATTTCCCTTCCTTGTGCTCTCTACCAAAGTCAAGCTCCGTGTTCTCTCAGTGTGAGAAGGAGACAGCCAAGTAGGGGACTGATGGGTTGGACGAAGTATGGGTGTGGGGTTATCCCACGGGACCGCTACGTTGGCCATGAGGCCCAACCCAGACGATCCTGAAAACAGCTGGCTAAAGAGGTTCTGGTGAAGCTGCGACAGACCTAGCAAGGCGACAGCGGAGTTTCTGCATTCAAGAATGGACATACCAAAGAACTATAGGACACAGATCAAGAGAAAAAAAACCCGGAAAAGACGGATAGACGGAGTTACAGAAACACTCAGGAACGACAAAATGAACATCGCCGAGGCCAGTATAGGGCCCAAAAAACACCAACTACCCACCGCCCCCTTTCGGCACCTCACTCTACAAGAGAAAGGATCAAGTCAGTCAGTCATTAGCAAGTCAGTCAGTCATTAGCAAGTCAGTCAGTCATTAGTATGTCCCTTACAGAACTTTGCCTCTCTAACAGTTCTCCTGTAGGCCTCTCTGTTGTAAGCAAGATGCCCTGGCGCTGATGCATCCATTCGCAGATCATCAACACTGTCTTGCACCCATCTTAGCCTTGGTCTTCCTCTCTTTCTTTTTTCCCATTATTTACCCTTCCAAGACGGTCTTCTCTAAATTCTCATGACGTTTAAAATGTCCGAAATATTTAAGTTTTCTCTTATTAATCTTCTTTGCTAGCCACCTTCTTCAGTATTAAGTTCTTGTCGTATGGATATATTTTCATAATATATCCTTGATATTTGAAGAACTCTTCTGTAGCATTTACATTCAGAAGCATTTATGCGCCTCTCAGCAAAGGATAAAGTAAAGTAATTGAAGTAAATATGTTTGTGCTCAAGAACTTCTTTATACTAATGTAGATATAACATATGGTACATAGTTTTGAAAGATGGGCGTGTTTCTATACTGCCCGTTCAAGCATATGTTTATGAATTAATTAATTCATTGAATTTATTAATTGATGTTAGTGTTCATTTTTGAAGCCATCAGTCTTTTTGTTTTTGTTTTTGTTTTTGTTTTTTTTTGGGGGGGGGGTGGTTGTATAAAAATTGTATATAGCGAACTGATAAAAGTATTTATTGCTAAATTATAACATACTTCCAGGATGGAGTTATTGTTTATTTTAAAATAAATTTTCCACAGTTTATTACTGTTATGTGTTCTTCATTTTGTACATAATTTAGTTGTATTGTTCATCTTTCAGTGACATTATGAAAGAAAACATGTTCCGTTGTTCAGTCAATAATGATGTTGTTATATGTGTATGTTTATCTATCACTCATACGGTCATACAGAGACTGGCGCTATAGAAAATTGTAATACGGGCACACACAGACTGACACTATAGAAACTTGTAATACAGGCACGCACAGACTGGCACTATAGAAACTTGTAATACAGGCACGCACAGACTGGCACTATAGAAACTTGTAATACAGGCACGCACAGACTGGCACTATAGAAACTTGTAATACAGGCACACACAGACTGCCGCTATAGAAACTTGTAATACAGGCACACACAGACTGGCACTAAAGAAACTTGTAGGACAGCCAAACAAAGTTGGCACTATAGAAACCTGTAAGACAGCCAAACAGAGGCTGGCACTATAGAAACTTGTAAGACAGCCAAACAAAGTTGGCACTATAGAAAGTTGTAAGGCAGCCACTCAGAGATTGGCACTATAGAAAGTTGTAAGACAGCCAAACAGAGGCTGGCACTATAGAAACTTGTAAGACAGTCAAACAAAGTTGGCACTATAGAAAGTTGTAAGACAGCCACTCAGAGATTGGCACTATAGAAAGTTGTAAGACAGCCAAACAAAGTTGGCACTATAGAAAGTTGTAAGGCAGCCACTCAGAGATTGGCACTATAGAAAGTTGTAAGACAGCCAAACAAAGTTGGCACTATAGAAACCTGTAAGACAGCCAAACAGAGGCTGGCACTATAGAAACTTGTAAGACAGTCAAACAAAGTTGGCACTATAGAAAGTTGTAAGACAGCCACTCAGAGATTGGCACTATAGAAAGTTGTAAGACATCATCAATAGTTTATACAAACTTATCATTCACTCTAGGCCCTTTAGAGGGACTCGAGATATCATCTTCTTCGTCTTCTTCTTGTTCTTGTTCTATCTTCGTGGAACCGCGAGCTAGTGTTCTTCGCAGTCAATGTGGTGAAGATGTTGAAGCGCTCTATAATGTCGGACTAGGAGCGTGTTATGGCTGCTTTTTTTCAATCCCTAAATGGAACTAAAATGCCAGGGTGTGTGCGTGTAGTACTTCTTTGGCGGACTCCAGAAGTCTGAGGACTGTGGCGAAGGGCGCCCAGTTAGCAAGGCGAGACCTGTTACTGGACGTACCAACGGAGAGTTGGACAGGGTCTTGGTCAGCTCTGGCTCGCCAACCAAGACGCTTCCATGTTAGGTATGTTCGCTGATTGCCAAATAGGACAATGACAATATTAATAATAATACACCCGATGTTATTGTTCGTACTTAAACTCTAAGTAAGTTCGTGTTCAAACTGTGAACTCAATCTCAGGTTGCTCATAAGGTAAAGATGGGCCAGCAAATCAGATTTTTAAGGGCATGCATCTTTCCCATCGCAACATATGCCTGTGAGACCTGGACACTTAACAAAACAACTGAGAAACACATAAATGCCGTTGAATGTAAGTGCTACAGAAGAGTTCTTCAAATATCATGGACACAAAAAAAAGAACAAATATATCCATACTACAAGAACTTAATATTGAAGAAGGCTGGCTAGTAAAGAGGATTAAAGAGAGAAAACTTAAATATTTTTGACACATTAAACGTCATGATAATCTAGAGAAGACCGTCTTGGAAGGGTACATAATGGAAAAAGAAAGAGAGGAAGACCAAGGCGAAGATGACTGCAAGACATCGTTGATGATCTGCAAATGGATGCATCAGTAGCAGGCCATCTTGCTCACAACCGAGAGGCCTACAGGAGTGCTGTTAGGGAGGTAATGTTTCGCAATGGACATGCAAATAAATCAAAGAGTGAATGCTCTACTAAAACGGCAAACACTGTGCAGATTTACCGTGTATGGCATTAAATGAAAATAGGAGCTAATGGTCACTGTCGTAAAAAGAAACATTTTTTTTTACTTTGTTCCTGTACTACAAAGGAAGACACCAAAAATAGTCATGTGACATATGTGCCTGTGGAGAAATAGAGCATTTAACTTAAACATCCACGTGCATGCAATATGTGGTTAGATTTCTTTGTATGCTTTGTTTTATATGAGCTGTTATGGTAGTGTTAGTGTTGATATGCTTGTAGCGTTGTGTCTGAAGGGTTGGGCTGAGTGGTTAAGTCCTGACTCTACTAACCCTGTGCTACCGGGTTCAGGCTCCAAAAAGGAAGATTTTTTTTTTCCGGTACCACTACACTAGAGGGCCCCGGGGCCCACCCAGCCTCTAAAACGGGTACCAGAGAAATCTGGGAAGGTAAATGCGGCCAGGTCTGATACTGAGCATATCAGACTTCCATGTGCCGAGGGTCCCGGAAATACGGGCCGAACACCTTATCCCTAATATGCCTTAACGGCGTGGAGACGTAGAATATAAGTTTACCTGTAGTCCTCTTTCATGCTTGTCCTGGCAATCATCTTGATCTTAGTTAGGCAATAAAGTGTGTCAGTTTGGTGTTTTCAGCTTTTGTTTTCGTCTGTTTTAGCTATATTTTATTATATTTGTCAGTTTGGTGTTTTCAACTTTTGTTTTCATCTGTTTTAGCTATATTTTATTGTGTTTATGTGTCAATTTGGTGTTTTCAACTTTTGTTTTCATCTGTTTTAGCTATATTTTATTGTGTTTATGTGTCAGTTTGGTGTTTTCACCTTTTGTTTCATCTGTTTCAGTTATATTTTATTGTGTTTATGTGTCAATTTTGCGTTTTCAACTTTTGTTTTCTTCTGTTTTAGCTATATTTTATTGTGTTTATGTGTCAATTTGGTGTTTTCAACTTTTGTTTTCTTCTGTTTTAGCTATTTGTGTGTCAGTTTCTGACATCAATTCAATTTATGTTTTAAAAAGGACTTTCATTCCTGAGTCCATTGTTTAAATCTGAAATTCAGTAATTGTATTTCACACTTCTTGTCATTTATTCTGCTTTGTTATTGTTTGCCCTGTGTCACTGTTTATCTGTTGAACAAAATGAGACATATAGATAAACATGTTTTTTTTTTTAAAAACCGAGCAGAGAACTTGAAATCTCGTCATTAACGCGAGACCCAAACGATTAGACGATCCCTGTGTTCTTGCCTGGCTGTTTTCAGCGGGACAATGTAGCCCCGGGGAGCTAATGCAGAGGCTTCTTGTTGATGGCTTTTAGTCTAATTGCAGACTTTATAATAACTGCGTCGGCGTCCATGTAGACAATCAGCTCAAATATGAGCACTGTGGACACGTTATCAGAGGACAAGGCTGGATGTAATTGAGCTAAATTCTGCGCTCCGTTCAGATGCACTTGGTTGCGTTACTTTTTCTGTACCAGCCAGAAGAAACCATGATAGAATTTTACAGTACAGCCTTCCCTTTAATGTGTTCACGGAGAATTAAATAACAAAACACAAAACATAGGTTTATTTCAGTTGTCTTGTCTTGTCTTGTCCCGTCTTGTCTTGTTTTGTCTTCAATCTCTTCTGGAACTGTGAGCTGGTGTTCTTTGCAGCCGATGCTGTGGAGGTGTTGAGGCACAGCATCGCATCGGCGTGGAATCGGGTTGTGACGGCTATTTTTGTTTCAGTCCCTAAGTCTAGCTAAAAAGCACGGGGTATGCAGTACTTCTTTAGCCGACTCCACCACCATGGGGACTACGGCGACCTCTGCCCCGTTAGCCAGGCTAGGCCTGCTACTGGGGGTGCCAGTGGAGAGGTGGGGCAGGGACTTGGTCAGCTATGGTTCGCTAACCCTCATTCTAGCATATCAGCTATGATTCGCTAACCCTGATTCTAGCATATCAGCTATGGGTCGCTAAGTGCCAAAACGGTTAACTTCTAAAATGTTAGCTCCCTGGTTATCTCCCTGGTTATATCAGTTTGTGTTTGTTTATCTCTGTGTCCTAAAATAAAAGTTGAATGTGATACCGCAGGAGGGTTAAGACATAAACACTGAAATGTTCACTGTTTGGCGAAGTTCACTGAGGGTTAAAAGGAACCATGGAGAATACAGACACAGTTAAGTTATGACTGAGGGTTAAAAGGAACCATGGAGAATACAGACACAGTTAAGTTATGACTGAGGGTTAAAAGGAACCATGGAGAATACAGACACAGTTAAGTTATGACTGAGGGTTAAAAAGAACCATGGAGAATACAGACACAGTTAAGTTATGACTGAGGGTTAAAAGGAACCATGGAGAATACAGACACAGTTAAGTTATGACTGAGGGTTAAAAGGAACCATGGAGAATACAGACACAGTTAAGTTATGACTGAGGGTTAAAAGGAACCATGGAGAATACAGACACAGTTACAGTTATGAAACATTTGCTCCAAGATTCTGTTAATAATTTCACCATGAAAGTTCTGTCAAGATTTCTGTGCTACAACCAGAGAAATCGGCATCAGTCTTATCTCTCATAGTCAGCTTTATTTTTTAACATCAGTCTTATCTCTCACCATAAGTTTTATCTCGCACAATCAGTCGTTTCTCTCACCTTCAGTCTCATCTGTAATGATCAGTCTTATCTCTCAACATCAGCCCTACCTTTCATTATCAGTCTCATCTTTCACGATAAGTCTTATCTTTCATCATCAGTCCTATTTCTCACTATCACTCTTATCTCTCACAATAAGTCTTATCTGTCATCATCAGTCTTACTATATACCCATATTCATCAAAATTTCTTCCATAGATTAAATCCGTGACTCTTTTGTCCTGTCGGACAGTCTCTCTTTCTCACACTACCGTGAATCTTTTGTCCTATCAGATAGTAGCTCGTTCTCATACTATCATATATTAAATTCATGACTCTTTTGTGCTATCAGATAGTCCATCTTCCTCACACTGTTCTATCAAACAGTCTCTCTTCCTGTCATGAATCTTTTGTCCTATCAGACAGTCCCTCTTTCTGTCATGAATCTTTTGTCCTATCAGACAGTCCCTCTTCCTCACACTGTCATATATCAAATCTATGAATCTTTTGTCCTATTAGACACCCCTTCGTCCTCGCACTGTCATGATTCTTTTGTCCTATCAGTCCCTCTTTCTCACATTGTCATGAATCTTTTGTTCTATAAGACATTCCCTCTTCCACACTGTCATGATTCTTTTGTCCTATCAGACAGTCCCTCTTTCTCACACTGTCATGAATCTTTTGTTCTATAAGACATTCCCTCTTCCACACTGTCATGATTCTTTTGTCCTATCAAACAGTCCCTCTTTCTCACACTGTCATGAATCTTTTGTTCTATAAGACATTCCCTCTTCCACAGTCTTTTGTCCTATCAAACAGTCCCTCTTTCTCACACTGTCATGAATCTTTTGTTCTATAAGACATTCCCTCTTTCTCACACTGTCATGAATCTTTTGTCCTATCAGACAGCCCTCTTCCTCACACTCTGAATGTATTTGCTCCTTAATGCTTCATATTTCAGTGTACTATTCATGATGACCTCCTGAACAAGAGCCAAATGAAGTTCATGCAGGTCCATGTATCCAGTTCATAAATCACATGAAGCTGAAAGAATTCACTGCACATAAACTGTGAATAAATCTATCAGCATTAATATAAACGTATTTATCTTCAGTTCCGAGCGTGTTTATCTTAATTCCTGAACTTTGTTTTAATCTCCCTTCTACGACAAGGAAAAAAAAAATTGAACAAACTAATTTGTACCAATCGTACTCATTTACAACTAATGGCTCTCACTTTGAACTATTGTTTTCTCTCAATACAATTGTGTTACCGAGAAATTACAGGTGCCAGTAATGAGTGCAAATAGCTGGGGTCATGAACATTGGATCTGGGCGTCAAATTGGTTGTCATGGGAGATAATTCTCCTACATAATCGAACACTCCCAAGCTTATTGCAGTTCTAGTATTTCTGTGGGAACAAAAAACAAAATGTCTAACTGTGGCCTAAACTGTTCTAATAACTTCCATCTGAGCCATAAGCTGCAGGTTTATGCAGCAAATAGTTTTATAGATTTAAATGATCGTTAAGATTACTGAGGCGGCCTGGTTAGCTGAGTGGTTAGGCGATCGATCTGGAGTGGTTGGGCGCTCGGTCTGGAGTGGTTGGGCGCTCGGTCTGGAGTGGTTGGGAGCTCGGTCTGGTTAGCTGAGTGGTTGGGCGCTCGGTCTGGAGTGGTTGGGCGCTCGGTCTGGAGCGGTTGGGCGCTCGGTCTGGTTAGCTGAGTGGTTGGGCGCTCGGTCTGGTTAGCTGAGTGGTTGGGCGCTCGGTCTGGAGTGGTTGGGCGCTCGGTCTGGAGTGGTTGGGAGCTCGGTCTGGTTAGCTGAGTGGTTGGGCGCTCGGTCTGGTTAGCTGAGTGGTTAGGCGCTCGGTCTGGTTAGCTGAGTGGTTGGGCGCTCGGTCTGGTTAGCTGAGTGGTTAGGCGCTCGGTCTGGTTAGCTGAGTGGTTAGGCGCTCGGTCTGGTTAGCTGAATGGTTAGGCGCTCGGTCTGGTTAGCTGAGTGGTTAGGCGCTCGGTCTAGTTAGCTGAGTGGTTAGGCGCTCGGTCTGGTTAGCTGAATGGTTAGGCGCTCGGTCTGGTTAGCTGAGTGGTTAGGCGCTCGGTCTAGTTAGCTGAGTGGTTAGGCGCTCGGTCTGGTTAGCTGAGTGGTTAGGCGCTCGGTCTGGTTAGCTGAGTAGTTAGGCGCTCGGTTTACTAATCCAGTGGCACCGGTTTCAAGTCCCAGGAAGGAGGTTTTCTGGCGTACACCAAAAAGAGGCCCCGGGGTCAAACCAGTCTCTAAAAACTGGCAGCAGAGGAACCTGGGAAGGTAAATACGGCCAGGTCTGACCACATCAGACTTTCAGGTGCCGAAGGTCGTGGAAACACAGACTACCACCGTAACCTCATTATGCCTTGATGACACGGAAAAGGTAATTTTACCTCACCTTTACCTAAATTCACTGAAGTTCCATATTTCTTGTCACCTGCTTCAGAAAGACAAAGATAAACCTCTTAAGTTAGCTCGCATCTGCTTGTAGCACAACCTTATACAGGCAGTCTTGGCACGTTCTGCTTGTAGCACAACCTTATACAGGCAGTCTTGGCACGTTCTTGAAACAACGTACGTGAAAATGGAGAAGAAAATCCCAGTCAACCAGGAAAAAAAAGAGTGTAAAAATTGTATCATTAACACCTTCCGGCTAGCTCAGTCAGTAGGACCGTGATTCTATTAATACAGAGGATATGGGTTCGAATCCCACTATTGGCGAATTTTTTTGCGAACGAAGAAGAAGAAGAAGAAGTATCATTAACAAATATCTGGAAATGTTCCCAAATATTTATTTAGCTTAACAAAGAAAACACGTATAAAGGGTACAAACGAATATAACTTTAGTCACCATACAGGGATGTGGTGTTAGTATTTGTCCAAGGGTTATGATGTTAGTATTTGTCCAAGGGTTATGATGTTAGTATTTGTCCAAGGGTTATGATGTTAGTATTTGTCCAAGGGTTATGATGTTAGTATTTGTCCAAGGGTTATGATGTTAGTATTTGTCCAAGGGTTATGATGTTAGTATTTGTCCAAGGGTTATGATGTTATTGCCTGTTCTATGGTTGTGATGTTAGTGCTTATCCTAGGGTGTGATGTTAGTGTTTGCCCTATTGTTATGGAATTATTGCCTCTCATAGGGTTGTGGTGTTAGTGCCTCTCCTAGGGTTGCGGTGTTAGTGCCTCTCCTAGGGTTGCGGTGTTAGTGTTTGCCCTATTGTTATGGAGTTAATGCCTCTCCTAGGGTTGTGGTGTTAATGCCTCTCCTAGGGTTGTGGTGTTAGTGTTTGCCCTATTGTTATGGAGTTATTGCCTCTCCTAGGGTTGTGGTGTTAGTGCCTCTCCTAGGGTTGTGGTGTTAGTGCCTCTCCTAGGGTTGTGGTGTTAGTGCCTCTCCTAGGGTTGCGGTGTTAGTGTTTGCCCTATTGTTATGGAGTTATTGCCTCTCCTAGGGTTGTGGTGTTAGTGTTTGCCCTATTGTTATGGTGTTAGTGCCTCTCCTATGGTTCTTGTGTTAGTGCTTGTCCTAGGATTATGGTGTTAGTGCCTCTCCTATGGTTCTTGTGTTAGTGTTTGCCCTATTGTTATGGTGTTAGTGCCTCTCCTATGGTTCTTGTGTTAGTGCCTGTCCTAGGATTATGGTGTTAGTGCCTCTCCTATGGTTCTTGTGTTAGTGCTTGTCCTAGGATTATGGTGTTAGTGCCTCTCCTATGGTTCTTGTGTTAGTGCTTGTCCTAGGATTATGGTGTTAGTGCCTCTCCTATGGTTCTTGTGTTAGTGCTTGTCCTAGGATTATGGTGTTAGTGCCTCTCCTAGGGTTATGATGTTAGTATTTGTAGCAGAGTTATGGTGTTAGTGCCAGTCCTAGTGTTATTGTGTTAGTGCCTCTCCTATGGTTCTTGTGTTAGTGCCTCTCCTAGGGTTATAGTGTTATTGTCTGTACTAGGGATGTGGTGTTACTGTTATTGCTAGGGTTTTGGAGTTAATGTTTGTACTAGGGTTATGAAGTACTGTCTGTTCTAGTGTTATGGTTTTAGTGTCTGTAATAGGCTTATTAAAAGATAAGAGAGAGACAATGTACTTTCATAGGACATGCAATGAGAAGAGGGGGCATTGAAAATATTATAACAACAGGAAAAATAGAAGGAAGAAGATCAAGAGGAAGACCAAGAGAAATGATACTGGACAGTCTGAATGGATGGTGTGAGAGGAGATCACCAACTGAACTGATGGCCTGCATGAAGGATCGGATACTCTGGAGAAGCATAATAGCAACGCCAGTCGGCACGGCACATGATGATGATGCATAGGCTTATCGTGTTAATGCCTGTACTAGGTTAGTGGTGTTGGTGGTTGTGCTAGAGTTTGTAGTATTTATATACAACCTGACATCACTGTAGCTGTGGATAGAAACACTATGTGTACAACCTGACCTCTCTGTAGCTCGTGATTTAAAAAACTATTTCTACAACCCAACCTCACTGTAGCTTTGGATAGAAACACTATGTGTACAACCTGACTAACTGTAGCATGGGTTAGAAACTGTCTGTACAGAACCCTACCTAACGACAGCTTGAAATAAACAAGGAGACTCTCTCTATATTATACTACTCAAAACAAGTGCTATTTGAAATGGACACGACGCAATGTTGAAGATTATTGATGTTGTGAGGTTTTCTCAGTGTATCTGCTAATGCTATGGTGCTAGTGTCTGTATTAGGGATATGGTGTTATTGTCTATACTAGAATTCTAGTCACAGGGTCTGTACTAGGATTATTGTGTTAGTGCCTGTCCTAGGATTATGCTGTTAGTGCATGTAATAGGATTACGGTGTTAGTGTCGGTACTAGGGATGTGGTCTTAGTTTCTGCATGAGGATTGTGGTGTTAGTGTATGTACTAGGGTTATGCTGTTAGTGTCTGTACTAGGGTTATGCTGTTAGTGTCTGTACTAGGGTTATGCTGTTAGTGTCTGTACTAGGGTTATGCTGTTAGTGTCTGTACTAGGGTTATGCTGTTAGTGTCTGTACTAGGGTTATGCTGTTAGTGTCTGTACGAGCGTTATAGTGTTAGTGTCTGCACTAGGGTTATGGTATAAGTGTCTGTACTAAGGGTATCGGTTTAGTGAATATCCTAGGGTTATACTATTAACAGAAACTTTGGGAAATAATGGAAAAAATGGGATTTCCAACACATTTGATACAATTAACATCACTGCTGTATTTAGACCAACAAGCAGCAGTAAGAATAAATGGTGAAACAACAAGTTGGTTTGACATAAAACAAGGAGTCCGTCAGGGGTGCATATTGTCACCCTACTTATTTAACTTGTATACTGAAAATATAATGAGGAATGTTAGAGAAGATGTAGACAAAGAATATTACGATGCCATAACAGTTGGAGGTTATGAAATACCAGAGATTAGATATGCTGATGACACAGTATTGCTGTCCACAACACAAGAAGGAATGGAAAAACTAATTATGTCAGTCCGCAAGAACAGCGAAGAGCAGAACCTCTATCTTAATGCAAAGAAAACTAAAGTGATGACAACTGACAAAACAAACAAGGCAACTGAAATATGTATCAATGAGGAAAAACTGGAAGAAGTGGAGAGTTTTGAATATCTTGGATCACTACTAACTAATAATGGAGATACAATGAGGGAAATTAAAAGGAGGACATCTATTGCTCTTCAGAAAGTAAAACAAATAAAGAATCTGTGGAGAGGAGCAGACAGAACCACAAAAATAAGATTTTTAAGGGCATGCATCTTTCCCATCGCAACATATGCCTGTGAGACCTGGACACTTAACAAAACAGCTGAGAAGCACATAAATGCCTTTGAATGTAAATGCTATAGAAGAGTTCTCCAAATATCGTGGACACAAAAAAGAACAAATATATCTATACTGCAAGAGCTTAATATTGAAGAAGGCTGGCTAGTAAAGAGGATTAAAGAGAGAAAACTTAAATATTTTGGCCACATTAAACGTCATGATAATTTAGAGAAGACCGTATTGGAAGGATACATAATGGGAAAAAGAAAGAGAGGAAGACCGAAACGAAGATGGCTGCAAGACATCGTTGATGATCTGGAAATGGATGCAGCAGCAGCAGGCCATCTTGCTCACAACCGAGAGGCCTACAGGAGTGCTGTTTGGGAGGCAAAGTTCCGCAAGGGACATGCAAAGGAATGAATACTATTAATGTCTGTCCTATGATTATTATGTTAGTGCTTATCCTAGGATTATATTATTAGTGTCTCTCCTAGGATTATACTATTAGTGTCTGTCCTAGGATTATACTATTAGTGTCTGTCCTAGGATTATATTATTAATGTCTGTCCTAGGATTATACTATTAGTGTCTGTCCTAGGATTATATTATTAGTGTCTGTCCTAGGATTACACTATTAGTGTCTGTCCTAGGATTATTATGTTAGTGCTTATCCTAGGATTATACTATTAGTGTCTCTCCTAGGATTATACTATTAGTGTCTGTCCTAGGATTATACTATTAGTGTCTGTCCTAGGATTATACTATTAATGTCTGTCCTATGATTATTATGTTAGTGCTTATCCTAGGATTATACTATTAGTGTCTCTCCTAGGATTATACTATTAATGTCTGTCCTATGATTATTATGTTAGTGCTTATCCTAAGATTATACTATTAGTGTCTGCCTAGGATTATATTATTAATGTCTGTCCTATGATTATTATGTTAGTGCTTATCCTAGGATTATACTATTAGTGCCTGTCCTAGAGTTACAGTATTAGTGTCCGTCCTAGGATTATGGTGTTATTATCCGTCCTAGGGTTATAATATTAGTATCTGTCCTAGGATTATGGCGTTAGTGTCTGTGCTAGGGTTATACTATTAGTGTCTATCCTAGGATTATACTATTAGTGTCTGTCCTATGATTATAGTATTAGTGTCTGTCCTGGGATTATGCTGTTAGTGTCTGTTTTAGGGTTATAGTATTAGTGTCTGTCTTAAGATTAGTGTGTTATTGTCTGCAATAGAATTTTTGTGTTAGTATCTGTACTAGGGTTGTAGTTTTCGTGGGTGAACAAGGATTGTGGTGTTAGTGCCTGTCCTAGGTTTATAGTGTTAATATTTGTACTAGGGGTATGATGTTATTGTCTGTACACGGGTTATTGTGTTTGTTTCTGTGCTAACGTTATTGCGTTAGTGCATGTACCACAGTTATTTTATATGTGCCTGTCCAAGAGTATGGTGTTAGTGCCTGTACTAATATAATGGTGTTAGTTCCTGTACTAGTATAATAGTGTTAGTGCCTGCACTAGTATAATAGTGTTAGTGCCTGTACTAATATAATGGTGTTAGTTCCTGTACTAGTATAATAGTGTTAGTGCCTGCACTAGTATAATAGTGTTAGTGCCTGTACTAATATAATGGTGTTAGTGCCTGTACTAGTATAATAGTGTTAGTGCCTGTACTAATATAATAGTGTTAGTGCCTGCACTAGTATAATAGTGTTAGTGCCTGTACTAATATAATGGTGTTAGTGCCTGTACTAGTATAATAGTGTTAGTGGCTGTACTAATATAATGGTGTTAGTTCCTGTACTAGTATAATAGTGTTAGTGCCTGCACTAGTATAATAGTGTTAGTGCCTGTACTAATATAATGGTGTTAGTTCCTGTACTAGTATAATAGTGTTAGTGCCTGCACTAGTATAATAGTGTTAGTGCCTGTACTAATATAATGGTGTTAGTTCCTGTACTAGTATAATAGTGTTAGTGCCTGCACTAGTATAATGGTGTTAGTGCCTGTACTAATATAAAAGTGTTAGTTCCTGTACTAGTATAATGGTGTTAGTGCCTCCCCTAGTATAATGGTGTTAGTGCCTGCCCTAGTATAATGGTGTTAGTGCCTGTACTAGTATAAAGGTGTTAGTGCCTGTACTAGTATAATGATGTTAGTGCCTGCCCTAGTATAATGGTGTTAGTGCCTGTACTAGTATAATGGTGTTAGTGCCTGCTCTAGTATAATGGTGTTAGTGCCTGCCCTAGTATAATGATGTTAGTGCCTGTACTAGTATAATGGTGTTACTGCCTGTACTAGTATAATGGTGTTAGTGCCTGTACTATTTTTATAGTGTTGGTGTCTGTACTAGGTTTATAGTGTTAGTTTCTGTACTAGGTTTATAGTGTTAGTACCTGGACTAGCTTTATAGTGTTAGTGTCTGTACTAGGTTTATAGTGTTGGTGCCTGTACTAGGTTTATAGTGTTAGTGTCTGTACTTGGTTTATAGTGTTAGTGCCTGTACTAGGTTTATAGTGTTAGTGTCTGTACTAGATTTACAGTGTTAATGTCTGTACTAGATTTATAGTGTTAGTGTCTGTACTAGGTTTATAGTGTTAGTGTCTGTACTAGGTTTATAGTGTTAGTGTCTGTACTAGATTTATAGTGTTAATGTCTGTAATAGATTTATAGTGTTAGTGTCTGTACTAGGTTTATAGTGTTAGTGTCTGTACTAGGTTTATAGTGTTAATGTCTGTACTAGATTTATAGTGTTAGTGTCTGTACTAGGTTTATAGTGTTAGTGTCTGTACTAAATTTATAGTGTTAGTGTCTGTACTAGATTTATAGTGTTAGTGTCTGTACTAGGTTTATAGTGTTAGTGTCTGTACTAGATTATAGTGTTAGTGTCTTTACTAGGTTTATAGTGTTAGTGTCTGTACTAGGTTTATAGTGTTAGTGCCTGTACTAGGTTTATAGTGTTAGTGCCTGTACTAGGTTTATAGTGTTAGTGTTGTACTAGGTTTATAGTGTTAGTGCCTGTACTAGGTTTATAGTGTTAATGCCTATACTAGGTTTATAGTGTTAGTGTCTGTAATAGGTTTATAGTTTTGATGTCTGTACTAGGGTTATAGCGTTGGTGTCTGTACTAGGTTTATAGGGTTATTGTGTTGATGTCTGTAGTAGGGTTATGGTTTGTAGTGTTAGTGTCCGTACTAGATTTATAGTGTTAGTGTCTGTACTAGGTTTATAGTGTTGGTGTTTGTACTAGGTTTGTAGTATTGGTATTTGTACTAGGTTTATAGTGTTTGTGCCTGTACTAAGGTTATAGTGTTGGTGTCTGTACTAGGTTTATAATGTTGATGTCTGTACTAGGGTTATAGCGTTGGTGTCTGTACTAGGTTTATAGTGTTTGTGTCTGTACTAGTGTTATAGCATTGGTGTCTGTACTATGGTTATAGTGTTGGTGTCTGTTCTAGGGTTATGGCATTGGTGCCTGTATTAGGGTTATAGTGTTGGTGTCTGTAGTAGGGTTATAGCATTGGTGTCTGTACCAGGATTATAGTTATGGTGTCTGTACTAAGATTATAGCATTGGTGTCTGTACTAGGTTTATAGTGTTGGTGTCTGTACTAGGTTTATAGTGTTGGTGTCTGTACTAGGGTTATAGCGTTGGTGTCTGTACTAGGGTTATTGTGTTGATGTCTGTAGTAGGGTTATGGAGTTAGTGCCTAGTACTTGTGTTATAGTGTTAGTATCTATACTGGAGTTAAAATGTTATCTATGTCTGTACTAGGTTCATAGTGTTAGTGTCTGCACTAGAGTTATGGTCTTACTACCTGTCCTGCGTTATGGTGTTATTGTCTGGTACTATGATTATAGTGTTATTGTCTCTACTAGGGTTATGGTGATAGTGTATGAACTAGGGTTATGGTGATAGTGTATGTACTAAGGTTATAATGTTACTGTCTGTACTAGGGTTATGACGCTACTGTCTGTGCTAGGGTTAATATGTTAGTGTCTGTACTAGGGTTATGACGTTACTGTCTGTACTAGGGTTAATATGTTAGTGTCTGTACTAGGGTTATGATGTTACTGTCTGTACTAGGGTTATGACGTTACTGTCTGTACTAGGGTTAATATGTTAGTGTCTGTACTAGGGTTATGATGTTAGTGTCTGTACTAGGGTTATGACGTTAGTGTCTGTACTAGGGTTATGATGTTAGTGTCTGTACTAGGGTTATGATGTTAGGTTTGTACTAGGGTTATGATGTTAGTGTCTGTACTAGTGTTATGACGTTACTGTCTGTACTAGGGTTATGATGTTATTGTCCCTACTAGGGTTACGATGTTAGTGTCTCTACTAGGTTTATGATGTTAGTGTCTGTACTAGGGATATGATGTTACTGTCTGTACTAGGGTTATGACGTTAATGTCTCTACTAGGGTTATGATGTTAGTGTCTGTACTATGTTATGATGTTACTGTCTGTACTAGGGTTATGATGTTACTGTCTCTACTAGGGTTATGATGTTAGTGTCTGTACTAGGGTTATGACGTTACTGTCTCTACTAAGGTTTTGATGTTAGTGTCTGTACTAGGGTTATGACGTTACTGTCTCTACTAGTGTTATGATGTTAGTGTCTGTACTAGGGTTATGGTGTTAGTGTCTGTACTAGGGTTATGGTGTTAGTGTCTGTACTAGTGTTATGATGTTACTGTCTGTACTAGGGTTATGACTTTACTGTCTCTACTAGGGTTATGATGTTAGTGTCTGTACTAGGATTATGGTGTTAGTGTCTCTACTAGAGTTATGATGTTACTGTCTCTAGTAGGGTTATGACGTTACTGTGTCTACTGGGGTTATGACGTTACTGTGTCTACTAGGGTTATGATGTTAGTGTCTGTACTAGGGTTATGATGTTAGTGTCTCTACTAGGGTTATGACGTTACTGTCTCTATTAGGGTTATGATGTTAGTGTCTGTACTAGGGTTAAGATGTTACTGTCTCTACTAGGGTTATGATGTTACTGTCTCTACTAGGGTTATGATACTACTGTCTCTACTAGGATTATGATGTTACTGTCTCTACTAGGGTTATGATGTTAGTGTCTGTACTAGGGTTATGGTGTTAGTGTCTGGTACTAGGGTTATGGTGATAATGTCTTGTGCTAGGGTTATGGTTTTAGTGTCTGTACTAAGGTTAATATCTGTACTAGGATTATTCTGTCAGTGTCTGTACTAGGATTATGGTGTTAGTGTCTGTACTAGGATTATGCTATCAGTGTCTGTACTAGGATTCTGATGTTAGTGTCTGTACTAGGATTATGGTGTTAGTGCCTGTGCTAGTATTATTATGTTATTGTTTGTGCTAGGGTTACTGTGATATTGTCTGCACTAAGATTGTGATGTTAGTGTCTGTACTAGGATTATGGTATTAGTGACTGTACTAAGATTATGATGTTAGTGTTTCTACTAGGATTATGATGTCAATGTTTCTACTAGGATTGTGATATTAGTGTCTGTACTAGGATTATGTTGTTAGTGTCTGTACTAGGATTATGTTGTTAATGTCTGTACTAGAGTTATAGTGTTACTGTCTGCACTAGGGTTATGGTGTTGGTGTCTGTAATAGGGTTATGGTGTTACTGTCTGATGTTATGGTTATGGTGTTTGTGTATATACTAGAGTTATAGTGTTAGTGCGTGGTACTATGGATATGGTGTTAGTTTCTCTACTATTGTTATGGTGTTAGCGTCTGTACTAGTTTTATGGTATTGGTGTCTGTCTTTGCTGTGTGGACCTAATGTCTGTCATAGTGCTTTGGTGTTAGTTCCTGTACTAGCCTTGTGGTGTTAGTTTCTGTTCTACGGTTGTGGTGTTATTTTTAATACTAGGGTTGTGGAGCTAGTGTTTGTACTGTTGTTCTAGGGTTATAGTGTTAACGTCTGTACTAGGATTGTGGGGTTAATGCCTATGCTAGTTTTGTGGTGTTAGTGGGTGTAAGAGCGTTTGTAATATTCCCACATACAGCCTGACCTCACGGTAGCTTGGGATAGAAATTGTCTGTTTAGAACTCCAGCTCACGATAGCCTGGAATAGACTGAGACAGAAACAAAGAGAGCTACTACTTAAAACAAGTGCTATTTGAAATGGACACGACGCAATGTTTAAGATTTGTGAAGTTTTCATCCTGTGGGGTAAATATGACTTCGTTATTTCGTGTTCCGTTAAGTCGAAGGTTTGCTATATATAGATAATAATATAGATAATAATTAATACGAATTAAAAGAAACATTAACCTGTAGATGAAGTTTAGAGTTGTCACTACAAGCAAGTGTTGATGCAGACAGGTCAAAATGATTTACAGTCATTTACTGCAGAAATAATCACCTCTAGAAGGATGGAGAAAACAAGATGGCTGGCACGACCTGGCTGGCATGAACTGGCTAGCAAGACCTGGGTGGCAAGACCTGGTTGGCAAGACCTGGCTAGCAAGACCTGGGTGGCAAGACCTGGCTAGCAAGACCTGGGTGGCAAGACCTGGCTAGCAAGACCTGGGTGGCAAGACCTGGCTAGCAAGACCTGGGTGGCAAGACCTGGGTGGCAAGACCTGGCTAGCAAGACCTGGCAGGCAAGACCTGGCTAGCAAGACCTGGGTGGCAAGACCTGGCTAGCAAGACTTGGGTGGCAAGACCTGGCTAGCAAGACCTGGGTGGCAAGACCTGGCAGGCATGACCTGGGTGGCAAGACCTGGGTGGCAAGACCTGGGTGGCAAGACCTGGCAGGCAAGACCTGGCTAGCAAGACCTGGCAGGCAAGACCTGGGTGGCAAGACCTGGGTGCAAGACCTGGGTGGCAAGACCTGGCTAGCAAGACCTGGCAGGCATGACCTGGGTGGCAAGACCTGGGTGGCAAGACCTGGCTGGCAAGACCTGGGTGGCAAGACCTGGCTAGCAAACCTGGCTAACAAAACCTGGCTAATGAGGCCAAGCTTAGACAGGACAGAAAACAATGTCAGGACAGAAAACAATCTCAGAACAGAAAACAATCTCAGAACAGAAACCAACCTCAGGACAGAAAACAATCTCAGGACAGAAAACAATGTCAGGACAGAAAACAATCTCAGAACAGAAAACGATATCAGTACAGAAAACAATCTCAGGACAGAAACCAACCTCAGGACAGAAAACAACCTCAGGACAGAAAACAATCTCAGGACAGAAAACAATCTCAGAACAGAAAACAATCTCAGAACAGAAACCAACCTCAGGACAGAAAACAATCTCAGGACAGAAAACAATCTCAGGACAGAAAACAATCTCAGGACAGAAAACAATCTCAGAACAGAAAACAATCTCAGAACAGAAAACGATATCAGTACAGAAAACAATCTCAGGACAGAAACCAACCTCAGGACAGAAAACAATCTCAGGACAGAAAACAATCTCAGAACAGAAACCAACCTCAGGACAGAAAACAATCTCAGGACAGAAAACAATCTCAGGACAGAAAACAATCTCAGGACAGAAAGCAATTTCAGGACAAAAAAAAACAATCTCTTGAGAAACCACATTTTCTGTTGCAAATATTCTTCATATCTGAAGATAATGAAAATGAAAGCAGGCAGAAAAACTATTATGCGAGGTTCATTTATAATTCATTCATTTGCATGTCCCTTGCGGAATTTTGCCTCCCTAACAGCACTCCTGTAGGCCTCTCGGTTGTGAGTAAGATGGCCTGCTGCTGATGCGTCCATGCGAGATTCATAGCAAATAGAAATTCTACTCATTACTGTTCTTAGCCAAGAATTGTTTTTACAGTAATAGGAATAAAAAATTTGCTGTGCAGTTCAACAGATGAATTAGCTTGTTCCACGTTTTCTCTGAACTAAAAATACTAAAATCTAATTTATGTACAACTTGACTCAACTAATTTATGTCCTTCCACGAATGATTTTTTTTTTGTCTGTAATATCTGTGGTCTTATTTCTTGTGAACACTTTAAAAATAATTTAAAACAATTGCAAAGCCAAAAATGGGATATTGTTTTTCCCCTGTAATTATCAATAAAACTGACTTTTAGATGAATCAGTTATTTAAAACATCGCTCTGACGTCCCATTTTCCGGGATTGTTACATTGGTTTTGTTTCAGTTCTTCCAGATGTTACTTTACAGGTTAGGTATATCTGCTGTGTTATAACTCATTGAAATGTTGTTTTAAAGACTAGTTATATCTGCACTGCTTTAACTCATTGAAATGTTGCTTTAAAGACTAGTTATATCTGTTCTGTTTTAACTCACTGAAATGTTTTAAAGACTGGTTATATCTGATCTGTTTTAACTCATTGAAAGGTTGTTTTAAAGACTAGTTATATCTGCACTGCTTTAACCCACTGAAATGTTGTTTTAAAGACTAGTTATACCTGCTGCGTTTTAACTCATTCAAAGGTTATTTCCAATTCTAATTACAGGGCTTTGTTCCACTTTATTTAACTCTGATTGGAGTGACAAGGCAGGTCACCGTAAGAAATACTTGATTTTCACTCTGTATGCTATCTGATCACAAGATAGCTTGAGACAGACTTAGACAGAAACATTATGTATACAACATGAGACCAAGACAGCTTGAGACAGCCTGAGACAAAAACAGCCTGTATACAACATGAGAGCACTTTAGTTTTGGGACAGAAACGGCATGAGACAGGCAGACTGAGACAGAAACGGTATGAGACAGACAGGCTGAGACAGAAGCGGTATGAGACAGACAGGCTGAGACAGAAGCGGTATGAGACAGACAGGCTGAGACAGAAGCGGTATGAGACAGACAGGCTGAGACAGAAGCGGTATGAGACAGACAGACTGAGACAGAAGCGGTATGAGACAGACAGGCTGAGACAGAAACGCTCTGTTTACGACGTGCTCTTGTTCTGATGCAGGAAAAGGTTTAGTGTCAGAATTCATTTCCGCTTGCAGCAGGAACTCGGAAGAACAACGCTAGAGTCGACGCAAGAAGAAGTACGCCAACGAAATTCCCTCGGAGAACTAAAATGTATCAAAACTAAACCCAAGATCTTCTGGGTTCCTTATATCTGGAGATAATGAAAATGAAAGCAGGCAGAAAAACTATTATGCGAGATTCATTTATAATTCATTCATTTGCATGTCCCTTGCGGAATTTTGCCTCCCTAACAGCACTCCTGTAGGCCTCTCGGTTGTGAGTAAGATGGCCTGCTGCTGATGCGTCCATGCGAGATTCATAGCAAATAGAAATTCTACTCATTACTGTTCTTAGCCAAGAATTGTTTTTGCAGTAATAGGAATAAAAAATTTGCTGTGCAGTTCAACAGATGAATTAGCTTGTTCCACGTTGTCCCTGAACTAAAAATACTAAAATCTAATTTATGTACAACTTGACTCAGCTAATTTATGTCCTTCCACGAATGATTTTTTTGTCTGTAATATCTGTGGTCTTATTTCTTGTGAACACTTTAAAAATAATTTAAAACAATTGCAAAGCCAAAAATGGGATATTGTTTTTCCCCTGTAATTATCAATAAAACTGACTTTTAGATGAATCAGTTATTTAAAACACCGCTCTGACGTCCCATTTTCCGGGATTGTTACATTGGTTTTGTTTCAGTTCTTCCAGATGTTACTTTACAGGTTAGGTATATCTGCTGTGTTATAAGTCATTGAAATGTTGCTTTAAAGACTAGTTATATCTGCTCTGTTATAACTCATTGAAATGTTGTTTTAAAGACTAGTTATATCTGCTCTGTTATAACTCATTGAAATGTTGTTTTAAAGACTAGTTATATCTGCTCTGTTATAACTCATTGAAATAATGTTTTAAAGACTAGTTATATCTGCTGTTTTTTAACTCATTGAAATGTTGTTTTAAAGACTAGTTATATCTGCTCTGTTTTAACTCACTGAAATGTTTTAAAGACTAGTTATATCTGCTCTGTTATAACTCACTGAAATGTTTTAAAGACTAGTTATATCTGCTCTGTTTTAACTCACTGAAATGTTTTAAAGACTAGTTATATCTGCTCTGTTATAACTCATTGAAATAATGTTTTAAAGACTAGTTATATCTGCTCTGTTATAACTCATTGAAATGTTGTTTTAAAGACTAGTTATATCTGATTTGTTTTAACTCATTGAAAGGTTGTTTTAAAGACTAGTTATACCTGCTGTGTTTTAACTCATTGAAAGGTTATTTCCAATTCTAATTACAGGGCTTTGTTCCACTTTATTGAACTCTGATTGGAGTGACAAGGCAGGTCACCGTAAGAAATACTTGATTTTCACTCTGTATGCTATCTGATCACAAGATAGCTTGAGACAGACTTAAACAGAAACATTCTGTATACAACATGAGACCAAGACAGCTTGAGACATCCTGAGACAAAAACAGTCTGTATGCAACATGAGAGCACTTTAGTTTTGGGACAGAAACGGCATGAGACAGGCAGACTGAGACAGAAACGGTATGAGACAGACAGGCTGAGACAGAAGCGGTATGAGACAGACAGGCTGAGACAGAAGCGGTATGAGACAGACAGGCTGAGACAGAAGCGGTATGAGACAGACAGGCTGAGACAGAAGCGGTATGAGACAGACAGACTGAGACAGAAGCGGTATGAGACAGACAGGCTGAGACAGAAACGCTCTGTTTACGACGTGCTCTTGTTCTGATGCAGGAAAAGGTTTAGTGTCAGAATTCATTTCCGCTTGCAGCAGGAACTCGGAAGAACAGCGCTAAAGTCGGCGCAAGAAGAAGTACGCCAGCGAAATTCCCTCGGAGAACTAAAATGTATCAAAACTAAACCCAAGATCTTCTGGGTTCCTTATATCTGGAGAAACTTCGCGTTAAAAGATGGGTCGTACCCAGCTGAAACCGAGGTATGACGGTTATTTATTTTTTTCAGTGGCTGAGAGGAGCCACAAAACCGTGCATGTAATACTTCTTTATCAGACTCCACCACCATGGGGACTGTGACGACCCTGTCCCGTTAGCTAAGCTAGGTCTGTTACTGCAGATACCAAAGTAAAGGTGAGACAGGATCTTGGTCAGCTATGGTTCGCCAGTCTTAAAGCTAGCATGTTAGCTGTGGTTTGCCAATCTTAAAGCAAGCATGTTAGCTGTGGTTCGCCAAATTAGAGCTAGCATGTTAGCTGTGGTTCGCCAATCTTAAAACTAGCATGTTAGCTGTGGTTCGCCATTCTTAAAGCTAGCATGTTAGCTATCGTTCACCAATCTTAAAGCTCGCATGTTAGCTGTGGTCCACCAATCTTAAAGCTAGAATGTTAGCTGTGGTCCACCAATCTTAAAGCTAGCATGTTAGTTGTGGTTCGCAAAATTAAAGCTATTATGTTAGCTGTGGTTCGCCAAATTAAAGCCAGAATGTTAACTGTGGTTCGCAAAATTAAAGCTAGCATGTTAGCTGTGGTTCGCCAAATTAAAGCTAGAATGTTAACTGTGGTTCGTCAATCTTAAAGCTAGCATGTTAGCTGTGGTTCGCAAATCTTAAAGCTAGCATGTTAGCTGTGGTTCGCAAATCTTAAAGCTAGCATGTTAGCTGTGGTTCGCCAATCTTAAAGCTAGCATGTTAGTTGTGGTTCACCAGTCTTAAAGCTAGCATGTTAGCTGTGGTTCACCAAATTAAAGCTAGCATATTAGTTGTGATCCGCCAAATTAAAACTAGCATGTTAACTGTGGTTCACCAAATTAAAACTAGCATGTTAGCTATGGTTCGCCAAATTAAAGCTAGCATGTTAGCTGTGGTTCGCCAACTTAAAGCTAGCATGTTAGCTGTGGTTCGTCAATGTTAAAGCTAGCATGTTATCTGTTGTTCGCAAATCTTAAAGCAAGCATGTTAGCTGTGGTTCGCCAATCTTAAAGCTAGCATGTTAGTTCACTACTATAAACATCATAAGAATTCACTACAGTAAACATCATAAGAATTCACTACAGTAAACATCATAAGAATTCACTACAGTAAACATCATAAGAATCCACTACTATAAACATCATAAGAATCCACTACTATAAACACCATAAGAATCCACTACTATAAACATCATAAGAATCCACTACTATAAACACCATAAGAATCCACTACTATAAACGTCATAAGAATCCACTACTATAAACATCATAAGAATCCACTACTATAAACAGCATAAGAATCCACTACTATAACACCATAAGAATCCACTACTATAAACATCATAAGAATCCACTACTATAAACACCATAAGAATCCACTACTATAAACGTCATAAGAATCCACTACTATAAACATCATAAGAATCCACTACTATAAACAGCATAAGAATCCACTACTATAAACACCATAAGAATCCACTACTATAAACACCATAAGAATCCACTACTATAAACACCATAAGAATCCACTACTATAAACAGTATAAGAATTCACTATAATAAACAAGCAGCATAAGAATTCGTAACAATAAACAGCATAAGAATTCACTACAATAAACAGCATAAGAATTCACCACAATAAATAGCATTAGAATTCACCATAATAAACAGCATAAGAATTCACCACAATAAACAGCATAAGAATCCACTGAGCACTGTAATACATTCTACCGAAATGAGACGTCACGCAAGCCAAGCGTGTGCACACATTTATTTGAAGAAGTTACATAAAGTTACTGAAGCTTGTGTGGGCACTGAATGTTACAGCTGAAAAATTCACTGAGTTTGATTAGCTTTCATAAACGTGATGCTGGACTAGATTAGAGAGAAATAAACTGTTTGTTGTTTGTTTAAATCAGGCTAAGTAGAAAATGTGGAGATGAAGAAATCAATCACTAAAATGTGCCAAAGGAGATAAAGTCATCATGCTTTCTACGAAAGTGACAGATGATGATTAATGATGATGATGATATTTAATATGGAATAGTTAAAGGTAAAGCGAACAGCTACAACCCTGGTCTCCTTGACATTAACCCATATTGGAGATACGGTATCAGGCCCGTATTTCCAAAACCTTCAGCACATGAAGACAACACTTACCTTCCCAGATTTCTCTGATGCCCATTTTTAGAGGCTGGGTTGACCCAGGGGCCTTTTGTGGCGGGTACCAGAAAAAAAGTCCCACTGCTGGGACTTGAACTCGGTAAACACCGGGTTAGTAAACCGAGTGCCTAACCACCCAGCCAACCAGGCCGCCAACCAGGCTGCGTGTTTAACACAGACCAAGTGGAAATTCTACAGGCCAAAAAAAAAAAATAAATAAATGACCAGAAATAGCTACAATAGGCCTAGGAAGATAAAGAGATCCTGAAACCGATGATGATGATGATGATGACGATGATGATGATGATGATGATGATGATGATGATCTTGAAATTGAGGCTCACAAACTCGCGAGAGACACAATCACAACAAGTCACCAGGTATTGAAAAACAATGCAGAAATCCTACATTGAAAGATACTGAAGACGGAGGCTTACATTTCTGATTTTGACGCAAGAAACTGAAACAGAGATCGGGTATAGAAACTACAGCGGTAAATGGTTACTTGCAAAGATGTAATCCACATAGTTCTAGCTGGGTTCCGAGTGTGCTTAGATTTCTTCTTCTTCTTCTTCTTCTTCTTCTAAGACTGAAGTGAAACACTGAGTTCCTGCCAGCTGCTGATTTTTTTTTTTCACTAAATATTCTACTTTAAATCTGGTCTTTGTCTTTTTTTTGCAGGCGGACATTATCTATCTTTGCGAGCGGACATTCTCTCTATTTGAGGGCGGACATTCTCTCTATTTGCGGGCGGACATTCTCTCTATTTGAGGGCGGACATTCTCTGTCTTTGCGGGCGGACATTCTCTCTCTTTGCGGGCGGACATTCTCTCTCTTTACGGGAAGGGCATTCTCTGTCTTTGCGGGCGGGCATTCTCTGTCTTTGATGGGCGGACATTCTCTGATTTTTGCGGGCGGGCATTCTCTGTCTTTGCGGGCGGGCATCCTCTGTGATATTTTGATGTTTCGCCCAGGTATCTGATCACAGATATTAGTGCAAGCAGGTATCTGATCACAGATATTAGTGCAAGCAGGTATCTGATCACAGATATTAGTGCAAGCAGGTATCTGATCACAGATATTAGTGCAACCAGGTATCTGATCACAGATATTAGTGCAAGCAGGTATCTGATCACAGATATTAGTGCAAGCAGGTATCTGATCACAGATATCACCGCAGGCAGGTAAACTGATACATTGAGAAATAAAGCAGACAGATGTTATGGAACAAGACCTTCACAGATATATGACACGAGCACGTGGGTGTGTTAAGATGTCTGACCCCGCCCACACGCGTGTCACCCACACACAAACAAGTACACACATCTGTCTTGAGTCATTCTCGCGCACATAAACAAATGTCTGAGTCACACACAAGCAAGTACACAGACGCTTGAGTCACAACTAAGTGTGTACATGTCTGTGTCAATGACCACTCACTCTAGCAAACACAAATGCAGTGCAAACACTCCTTCAAACATATTTGCACGTTCTGGCACCCAAATAAAATACACAATCATAGATTTCATTTGCATTTTCCTCATTCCTAAAAGCTTCCCTAATTAAGCGAAAACTGAAGTCACGTGACTTCGATCTCCCTAGGGAAAGGAAAGCAACACCGGAAATTACGAGACTGAGTCTTCCTGACGTACACCTGGCTCTGACATCCAAACCGGAAATAGATCGTCCGCCATCTTATACTGCCGCGAGATAGATTTTTCGCACTGCTGCGGGTGAATTCTGGCCTGGTTAAATGCCAGCTTGCGCCAAATAAGCCCCAGTCACACAGCTAGAGAGCCCATAATCTCTAGTCCTGCTTTAGAAACTTCCTTCAGTAAAATGCGGGTCTAAATGTCCTGCAACCACAGAATTGAAGCAAAGCGGGCGGGTATAGTTCTCGGACAAGAAATTAAGATGCATGTCAACTACTTTTTTTTCTTTCCGACAGTCTTCTTCTTTCACAACATTTCTTTCCTCTCTTATCTCTGTAAATGCCAGGAAAAAAGAACCATACTTTGATGCCGGACATGGAGGTGGACAAGATCACATCACAGTGCATTCGGTAACCTTTTGAAACATCATGTTCATAATATCCTGGAGAACAAAACAAAATTGAATCTAGATCCCAAACAAAGCAAGGCTTAATGACAAGCTTAATGTGGCATCTGATAGCGGTATGAGTTGTGGTTTGGCTGCAAGATTTAAGGAATGAACAAATACGGCTACAAAATAGAGCTTTCGCTGTCTACGTCACATGAGGACAGTTTCAGAACTGGACACGAGGAGGAAAGTAGTTAAGAGAGTGAGGGAGTTTGACCATGAACTGCGGATGATGGACGTCTAAAGATGGCTGACTGGAGTATGTTGCTGTGAAGATGACGGCTGTCTATGTCTGTGTGCTGTAAGCAGAGCACGGCTGAGAGAAGTATCGTCGCCTGTCATTGTCACTGTTACCATTCATGCTTCATGAGAACTTGATTATCGTTAGTCTTCATCTTTCCGCATTAAACAGCTCAAGAAGTTCTGACCAGCGGGTACTGGTTACCTTGCTTCGAGCGTTTGCATGGAGGATGTCCCTGTAGTTGTCGCATGCATGACTACAACCAAAGAAGGACTTTACTTAATACCTTTTCTCTTGTACACGATCACTTACATAAAATGAAAGGAACACACAAATGCCCACAAGGAACATTCACATGGCCAGAAAAACTATCACACGCCCACAAAGAACACTCACACGGTCACAATGAACGATAACACGCCCACAAAGAACACTCACATGGTCACAATGAACGATAACACGCCCACAAAGAACACTCACACGGCCACAAATAACACTCAAACGGCCACAAAGAACACTCATACAGACACAAATAACACTCACACGGACACAAAAAACACTCACACGGTCACAAAGAACACTCACACGACCACAAAGAACACTCACACGGCCACAAAGAACACTCACACGGCCACAAAGAACACTCACACGGACACAGCACGTGCAGTTAGAGAACACCTGTTTACCTGGCACCAGTGTCAGGATCTAACTCCTACAACATCGCCCCACTTTTTTTTCTCTACACACCAGGGAAAGAACATCATTTGGCAGCCACCTACTGCTGTCATCTAACATCACAACATCACTAGTATCATCATTTTCTCAAGACTGTCATCCAGGATGTTTTCACCTTTTCCAGATAAAATACCTTACTGTGGGAAGAGATCAGTCGAGCAGCGAGTATCTTATGGCGGTGGTTTGATTACCTGGCCGAGCAACCCTTTTCGATTCAGGAACAGAATTAAGCTTCTGTCTCCATCTGGAATTAAGGAAGGTAAACAGCCAGGTGTAATATTGATCGCATGACCGTGCAATGCAGCAGCAATACCAGGAAAATATAGGCACTAACACCATATGGCTGCATGGCATGAACTGGATCATGTTCTTAAGCTTTGGCCACGTGACTGAATGTCGATGTTTCATCTTCCAGGTCAACAAGAGCTGAACTAAGAACACACGCAAAACTTAAGTCATTTCATCTTTTTTTGATAAGGCTGTACCTGTCCTCTATATTACCTGAGATAATTACCTTCAGTATTAACACAGGCAATAAAGCACTTAGGTATTGTACCCCTGGTTATATTAGGGCCATCAATTTCTGTGGCTCTTTCACATGCAAAGATCTTAGTTCTTTTTGAACATCTTATAGGTGTAGCCGAAGTGATCAATTTACAAATATGCCAGGACTGGCATTTTAGACATGACAGAAAGAAAAATAGAAGGCAAAGCACTTTAGACATAACAGAAAGAAAAATAGAAGGCAAAGCACTTTAGACATAACAGAAAGAAAAATAGAAGGCAAAGCACTTTAGACGTGACAGAAAGAAAAATAGAAGGCAAAGCACTTTAGACATGACAGAAAGAAAAATAGAAGGCAAAGCACTTTAGACATGACAGAAAGGAAAGTGACATAAGAATGATAGCGATTAGTAGTAGTAGTAATAGTAGTAGTAGTAGTAGTAGTAGTAGTATAGTAGTAGTAGTAGTAGTAGTAGTAGTAGTCGCGTGGTCAATAACCAATCAGCACTCATGTAGACAATCAGCTGCCACATAGACAGTCAGCACTCAAGTAAACAATCAGCACTCAAGTAAACAATCATCACTCACGTAGACAATCATCACTCACGTAAACAATCAGCACTCACGTAAACAATCATCACTCACTTAGACAATCATCACTCACGTAAACAATCAGCACTCACGTAAACAATCATCACTCACGTAAACAATCAGCACTCACGTGAACAATAACCTTGTGACTTTACATTGTACCATACAACACGGTAAAAAAAAAACCAACAAATAACCAGTAACTTCTTATTCACTCGCCTTCTATTTTCTTAATGACTCCAATTTTAAAAAAAAACACAGAAAACACAGTGTTTCTCATCCCCTCAAGGTCAGTAATAGCCTCACTGAAGAGTCAAAGAAACAAAGAAACCAAGGAACTATGAACAAGAAATACACTAGCTACACGCACGGTTGAAAAGAGTGAATCCCATCCCATTGTGGTATACCCAGAAATGAAGTAGCAGACACCCTAGCGAAAGGAGGAGGACACCCTAGCGAAAAAAGGACACCCTAGCGAAAGAAGGAGGAAACCCTAGCGAAAGAAGGAGGACACCCTAGCGAAAGAAGGAGGACACCCTAGCGAAAGGAGGAGGACACCCTAGAGAAAGAAGGACACCCTAGAGAAAGAAGGACACCCTAGCGAAAGGAGGAGGACACCCTAGAGAAAGAAGGACAGCCTAGCGAAAGAAGGAGGAAACCCTAGCGAAAGAAGGAGGAAACCCTAGCGAAAGAAGGAGGTAAACTACCACGAACAGACACCAGCATATCTTTTGAGGAGGCCCAAACAGTGATAAATTTCAGCTACAAGAAGAAATGGATGAAAGAGCACACAGACCAGCAAAGAAACGATGCCTACTACCAGCTAAACAGAGAAAGACAGGTCATCATCATCCTGAGGCTACGTAATGGTCACAAGAGGCTAGGATGCCATCTGTACAACAAATTCGAGATAGAATCAACAGATGAATGTCCATGCGGTAATAATAAGAGGACAGCAGACCACATGCTGCAGGAGAGCAACAGAGAAAACAAATATGGTCACGGCTGCATCAGTCCAGAACAAACTGTACAAGGATGTCCAGGCAATTCAGATCATCAGCATCATCATCATCATCAACAACAACAACATCATCATCAGGCGCCATGCCGACTGGCATTGGTTATTATGGTTCTCCAAAGTACCCGATCCTTCACGCAGGCCACAAAACCACTTCAAAAGTGTGCAGGTCAAAGTCTGAAAATGTTCGAAAAAGAAGAAGACTCTTGGGATGAGAGATCGAGCCCTGTCGCTGCAGCCTGCCCCTACAGCCTGTCCCTACAGCCTGTCCCTACAGACTTCTGAAAGAGAGCAGCAACGTGTTGTAAAAATAATACAGACTGTCGAGATTTGGTTTTGTCCAACTTCTCTTTGCTTTATTCTATTACAACTATTCCTGCCGTCCCAGCAAGCGACAAAACTTCATTCTGAACACGGAGACAAAACAACTCTCTAATGTGACAGAGACAAAACAATTCTCTAATGTGACAGAGACAAGACGACTCTCTAATGCGACAGAGACATGACGACTTTTTAATTTGACAGATGCATGACAATTTTTCTTCTTGACAGAGACATGACAATTTTCTAATTGTGCAGAGACATGACAGTTTCCGATCGTGACCGAGACATGACAATTTTATAACATGACAGAGACAAGATAATTTTCTAATAAGATAGAGACAAGATAATTTTCTAATATAACAGAGACAAGATACATTTCTAATGTGACAGAGACAAGCTTATTTTCTAATATGACAGAGACAAGATAATTTTCTAATATGACAGATACAAGATAAATTTATAATATGACAGAGACAAGACAATTTTCTAATATGATAAGAAAATTTTCTAATATAACAGAGAAAAGACAATGTTCTAATATGACAGAGAGAAGATAATTTTCTAATATGACAGAGACAAGATAAGTTTATATTGTGAGAGAGACAAGATGATTTTCTAATATGACAGAGGCAAGACACTTTTCTGATGTGACAAAGAAAAGACAACTCTCTAATGTACCAGAGACAAGATAATTTTCTGATATGACAGACACAAGATACTTTTATAATATGACAGAGACAAGATAAATTTCTAATATGACAGAGAAAATACAATGTTCTAATATAACAGAGAGAAGATAATTTTCTCACGTGACAGACACAAGATAATTTTCTAATATGACAGAGACAAAATAATTGTCTAATATGACAGATACAAGATAATTTTCTAATATAACAGGGGCAGGACAATTTTCTAATATTACAGAGACAACACGACTCTCCAATGTGACAAATACAAAGACGACTCTCTAATGTGACAAATACAAAGACAACTATCTACTGTTTGCTAATTTTAGCAAGACAATTTTGAAATGTGACAGAGAAAATACAATTCTCTACTGCTGCAGAGAAGAAACAATTTTACAATGTGACAGAGGCGAGAAAATTTTCTATTGTGACAGAGATAAACAACTCTCTAATGTGACAGAAACAGGACAATTTTCTAATGTGTCTGAAACAAGACAATTTTCTAATGTGACTGAGACAAGACAATTTTCTAATGTGACACAATCAAGAGAACTCCCTAATGTGATAGAAACAAGACAGCTTTCTAACGTGAAGGAGACAAAGGAACTTTCCAATGTAACTGAATCAAGACAACTCCCTAATGTGAGAGAGACAAGACAACTCTCTAATGTGAGACAGACAAAGAACTCTCTACTGTGACAGATACAAGACAATTTTCTAATGTGGCAGAGACAAGACAACTCTCTAATGAGACATAGACAAGATAACTTTCTAATGTGACAAAGACAAGAGAACTCTCTGATGTGACAGCGACAAGAGAACTTTCTAATGTGACAGAATGAAGACAAATCTCTAATATGACAAAAACACGAGAACTTTCTAATTTCACAGAGACAAGACAACTTTGTAATGTGACAGTGGCAAGACAGCACTTAAATTTGACAAAGGCTTTCTAATTAGAGAGGGACAAGAAAATATTTTAATTATGTGTCAGAGACACGACAACTCTCTAATTCGAGATAGACAAGTGAAGTTTCTAATGTGACATAGACAAGACAACTCTCTTATGTGACAGAGACAAGACAACTCTCTAATGCGACAGAGACAAGACAACGCTCTAATTTTGACAGAGACCAGTCTATTTTCTAATGTGACAGAGACAAGACAGTTTTCTAATGAAACAGAGACAAGAGAACTCTCTAATGTAACAGAGATAAGAGGACTAGACTGTCTACTGTAACAGAGAGGAGACAACTTTCTAATGAAACAGAGACAAGACAACTCTCTAATGAAACAGAGACAAGACAGCTGTCTAATGTAACAGAGACAAAACAACGTTCTAATGTAACAGAGACAAGAAAACTGTCTAATGTAACAGGGACAAGACATCAGATAGAGACATAATATCAGTCGTCGCACGAACACACAGATCGTTAAGATACTGTCAAGGTTAGTGAACCGCATAGTGAAGGTCAAGGAGTGGGTTTTAACTCCGGTCCAACGCGCTCCTATCATTCTATCTGACAATACAGCTTTGTGCTGGTATTCCACAGTGGATAAAGTCTATGTGCAAGGGAAAGCACACCAGAAGACAATATTCTCACAGTTGTCCCCCGTTTGCGTGAAACAATGTACAAGTTAAAAGCCAGAGTCATTTGTGGGACGATGTATATGCCAATAACGAACCCTCAGAAACATATGTCTGTATATTGTATGAGTGCCCTGTACTTTACACATGTATTCATATACTGAAAACGACGATTGCTATGTGATTTTGAGCTTTATATACTGTTATTCTGAATGAAGTCAGTCCCGCCGACCTCAAGAGATTAACTTTCTGGGCTCATTGGCAACCCTCGCTCTGCTTACAACACAAGACGAATGGCAGCTCGTAGTTTATACATCTTCTTGTGTTTATCGTGTGACCTTCAATAACAGCAGCCAGGGAAGATTAATATATTATTATTTGTTCCAACACCATATCGGTGTTATAGTAATGGATTGGCCTCAGTCTGAATTGTAGTCTTGTCCCGCTTAGATATGACTCCGACATCGGAAAAGGTCGTGTTGTCACGAACACAACCGACGACATCTTCCGAGGACAGCCGAGAATTAACGAGAATTGTCAATCCACATTTGCTTGGACAGCTTCAGGACAGAAACGCACTTAGACCCCGACTTTCTGCAGGGGTGTGTATGGCAGCAATATTAAAAGGACAGGGGCGTTGCCAACAGGCAGATGAGTATAATGACGGGCATTGCCAGCAGTCTGTTACAAAGACAGGAGCGTTTCTGGCAACAATATTACAAGGACAGGGGCGTTTCTGGCAACATATTACAAGGATAGGGGCGTTTCTGGCAACAATATTACAAGGACAGGGGCGTTTCTGGCAACACTATTACAAGGACAGGGGCGTTTCTGGCAACAATATTACAAGGACAGGGGCGTTTATGCCAACAACATTACAAGGATAGAGACATGGATACCAGGGTACATGGATATCAGAGGCAATGAGCGTGCTGACAGATTTCCCGATTCTGTGGCGATCGGTACGGATACATTACAAGTGTTTTTGTAGTAAATGACGGGATTTGTTCTTACTGTGTCTTATATATAATTTGCATTTTCTGAGTTAAAATAGAACAGTTTCTGACTTAAAATAGTCGGGGTTGCTTCTCAACTAGCATAGACGTAATAGTTTCTGAGTTAAAACAGTTGGAGCACTTTCTGAGTTAAACTAGTCATAATAAATTCTGAGTTAAGCTAGTGGTAACAGCTTCTGATTAAAACAATCGTAACAACTTCTGAGTTAAACTAGTCATAATAACTTCTGAGTTAAATTAGTCATAATAACGTCTGAGTTAAACTAGACATAATAACGTTCTAATGTAACAGAGACAAGAAAACTGTCTAATGTAACAGGGACAAGACATCAGATAGAGACATAATATCAGTCGTCGCACGAACACACAGATCGTTAAGATACTGTCAAGGTTAGTGAACCGCATAGTGAAGGTCAAGGAGTGGGTTTTAACTCCGGTCCAACGCGCTCCTATCATTCTATCTGACAATACAGCTTTGTGCTGGTATTCCACAGTGGATAAAGTCTATGTGCAAGGGAAAGCACACCAGAAGACAATATTCTCACAGTTGTCCCCCGTTTGCGTGAAACAATGTACAAGTTAAAAGCCAGAGTCATTTGTGGGACGATGTATATGCCAATAACGAACCCTCAGAAACATATGTCTGTATATTGTATGAGTGCCCTGTACTTTACACATGTATTCATATATTGCTATGTGATTTTGAGCTTTATATACTGTTATTCTGAATGAAGTCAGTCCCGCCGACCTCAAGAGATTAACTTTCTGGGCTCATTGGCAACCCTCGCTCTGCTTACAACACAAGACGAATGGCAGCTCGTAGTTTATACATCTTCTTGTGTTTATCGTGTGACCTTCAATAACAGCAGCCAGGGAAGATTAATATTATTATTATTTGTTCCAACACCATATCGGTGTTATAGTAATGGATTGGCCTCAGTCTGAATTGTAGTCTTGTCCCGCTTAGATATGACTCCGACATCGGAAAAGGTCGTGTTGTCACGAACACAACCGACGACATCTTCCGAGGACAGCCGAGAATTAACGAGAATTGTCAATCCACATTTGCTTGGACAGCTTCAGGACAGAAACGCACTTAGACCCCGACTTTCTGCAGGGGTGTGTATGGCAGCAATATTAAAAGGACAGGGGCGTTGCCAACAGGCAGATGAGTATAATGACGGGCATTGCCAGCAGTCTGTTACAAAGACAGGAGCGTTTCTGGCAACAATATTACAAGGACAGGGGCGTTTCTGGCAACAATATTACAAGGATAGGGGCGTTTCTGGCAACAATATTACAAGGACAGGGGCGTTTCTGGCAACACTATTACAAGGACAGGGGCGTTTCTGGCAACAATATTACAAGGACAGGGGCGTTTATGCCAACAACATTACAAGGATAGAGACATGGATACCAGGGTACATGGATATCAGAGGCAATGAGCGTGCTGACAGATTTCCCGATTCTGTGGCGATCGGTACGGATACATTACAAGTGTTTTTGTAGTAAATGACGGGATTTGTTCTTACTGTGTCTTATATATAATTTGCATTTTCTGAGTTAAAATAGAACAGTTTCTGACTTAAAATAGTCGGGGTTGCTTCTCAACTAGCATAGACGTAATAGTTTCTGAGTTAAAACAGTTGGAGCACTTTCTGAGTTAAACTAGTCATAATAAATTCTGAGTTAAGCTAGTGGTAACAGCTTCTGATTAAAACAATCGTAACAACTTCTGAGTTAAACTAGTCATAATAACTTCTGAGTTAAATTAGTCATAATAACGTCTGAGTTAAACTAGACATAATAACTTCTGAGTTAAACTAGACATAATAACTTCTGGGTTAAACAAGTCATAATAACTTCTGAGTTAAATTAGTCATCATAACTTCTTCTTCTTCTTCTTCTTCTTCTTCTTCGTTCACTTCTACCACCAAAAACCGCACTGTGAACCTACTGAATTCACGCCTGTGGTCCTCGTTAGGTCCTGTGGTCCCCTGTGTGGTCCAAAATAGACCACACGAGATCCACGAGAGGACCACAAGGGGTTCAGAGTATCACAGTGCTTTAGCCTGTATTCTTGGTGGGTCTCGGAAGCGGGATTGCGTGACACCGTGGTTTTCATTGCACCAGTTTAGTCTAGGGTTGGACTATCATAACTTCTGAATTAAACTAGACATAATAACTTCTGGGTTAAACAAGTCATAATAACCTCTGAGTTAAATTAGTCATAATAACTTCTGAGTTAAACTAGACATAATAACTTCTGAGTTAAACTAGACATAATAACTTCTGAGTTAAACTACACATAATAACTTCTGGGTTAAACAAGTCATAATAACTTGTGGGTTAAACCAGTCATAAGAACGTCTGAGCTAAACTACACATACTAACTTCTGAGTTAAACTAGTCATAATACTTTCTGAGTTAAATTAGTCATAGTAACTTCTGAGTTAAACTAGACATAATAACTTCTGAGTTAAAATAGACATAATAACTTCTGGGTTAAACAAGTCATAATAACTTCTGAGTTAAACTAGTCATAATAACTTCTGAGTTAAACTAGACATAATAACTTCTGGGTTAAAGAAGTCATAATAACTTCTGAGTTAAATTAGCCATAATAACTTCTGAGTTAAACTAGTCATAATACCTTCTGAGTTAAATTAGTCATAATAACTTCTGAGTTAAACTAGACATAATAACTTCTGAGTTAAAATAGACATAATAACTTCTGGGTTAAACAAGTCATAATAACTTCTGAGTTAAATTAGTCATAATAACGTCTGAGTTAAACTGGACATAATAGCTTCTGAGTTAAAATAGACATAATAACTTCTGAGTTAAACTACACATAATAACTTCTGGGTTAAACAAGTCATAATAACTTCAGAGTTAAACTAGACATAATAACTTCTGAATTAAAATAGACATAATAACTTCTGGTTAAACAAGTCATAATAACTTCTGAGTTAAATTAGTCATAATAACGTCTGAGTTAAACTGGACATAATAGCTTCTGAGTTAAACTAGACATAATAACTTCTGGATTAAACTAGACATAATAACTTCAGAGTTAAACTAGACATAATAACTTCTGAGTTAAACTAGTCGGAGCAGTGTCTGGTAATGTAAAGAAATAAACAGTCCGTGCTTTAAATATTTTCAGCTTCTTCTGGTTGGAATTAAACGCTGGTGCCGTATCATTTCTTTCTTCATCGGCTTGTCAAGGCCACAGTTTGCGGGACAATGTTACACTGTATCCAGACAAGACCCGCGCTCAATTCCAGCTCAGTCCGTGCCCGATCCACGCCCGAGGCCATCCAGTGGGTGTTGTTGGATTAATCCAATTCCCTGACAAGATAAATTCGATCTCTTCCGAGCTCTGCCGAGCGCAGAGTGAAAACAGCCCCGGGGGAGGGTCTGGGAACGGCAGGGTGGCGTCACACGTGCAGAAAACCGTGAGGATGATGGGAAGCAAGAACATCCGCTGTTACTGAACTGGTTTCACGCCACGTTGCCCCTGATGTTGTTTATTTTTCACGCATTTTAGGTTTAAGTTAAAAATGATTATCGGGCGCGTCAGGGTTGAAATGAAACAGTTGAGGATGGTAGAATGAATTTTTTAAAAAATGTTCTGTGACGATAATGGGATAAAATGAAGACGGTTCAATCATTTGGTTATTTCTTAAAGAATTGAATTTCTTTAAAAATAAGATTGTCAGGCGAGTTCTGCGTGTCCCTGGAATGTTTGAGCACGTCTGGGCGTTTATTGTGTGTCTGTTTGTAGTCTGATTTATTGTTTGTTTTGCTGGCAATTTTTTTTTTCGCTGAAGTGTCTGTTTGTATGTAGTTATTGTTTGTCTTGTCATTGCTTTTTGTTATCTTTTTGTTATATGAGTATGGGTGAACTTCTGGTCACGTGGTATTTGCGGGGTTTGTGGGAGATTTTCTTCGTCGATTACACGAGATTATGTTCTTGTCTTATGTTCTGTATGTTGGCAGTAGCTATAACTGTTTTTCTTTAATGTTTTGTCTGGTTGCTTGTCTTATGTTCTTTGTGTTGGCAGTAGATGTAACTGTTTTTCTCTAATGTTTTGTCTGGTTGCTTGTCTTATGTTCTTTGTGTTGGGAGTAGATATAACTGTTTTTCTTCAATGTTTTGTCTGGTTGCTTGTCTTATGTTCTTTGTGTTGGCAGTAGATGTAACTGTTTTTCTCTAATGTTTTGTCTGGTTGCTTGTCTTATGTTCTTTGTGTTGGCAATAGATTGTAACTGTTTTTCTCTAATATTTTGTCTGGTTGCTTGTCTTATGTTCTTTATGTTGGGAGTAGATATAACTGTTTTTCTCTAATGTTCTGTTTGGTTGCTTGTCTTATGTTCTTTATGTTGGGAGTAGATGTAACTGTTTTTCTCTAGTGTTCTGTCTTTTCGTTTTATTGATTCTATCTATCTATCTATCTATCTATCTATCTATCTATCTATCTATCTATCTATCTATCTATCTATCTATCCGTCTGTCTGTCTGTCTGTCTGTCTGACTGTCTGTCTGTCTGTCTGTCTGTCTGCTTGCTTTTTTACTTTATTATTCACTTTACACATCATTCTGTTTTATGTTTATAGTATTTGTGTATTTCTGTTTATAAACATAGCAAAAATATGGGACGAGAAACACTTAATGTTCTTGGACAGGTTTTTCATATGTTGAGAGTAATCATCAAAAGCAAATGCTTACTGCGTGTTTTTCAACAAACAAACAAACAAAAAATGGATAAATTGGTTTCTCTATTTTTTTCTTTTCTATGTCTTGCCCTTTTCTATCCATTTAATGGACTCATCCAGATCTTGCACGTACGGGCAGAGGGCGCTACAAACTGACCTTCCATGCATTCCCACACTTGGCTTCGGGCGTGGTACTGACCTGTGCCCCAATTAGTCCAGGTTTTTGTTGGCCTCAAGTTCGCACGCACGTGCATCAAACAACTGGCTACCACAGCGCAGGACCGGAAGCTGCAAATGACAGGGACCAACAGCGTGACTTGAGGACTTAACATAATGATCCATCAGACCAAGGCGCTGAATATGTTGGGCGGGCCTGGTAATACGATGTTTGTAGTTTGTCATGCAGGCAAAGAAAGCGATGACGTTTTGCTCTGAAAGTTTGTTACAATGAAATTACTGTTAAAAAAAGTAAAGATAGTCCCATAGCATTTCAAATGCCGTAGGGGGTGAAGCGTTAGAGACCTCATTATGCTGGGTCATCAGCGTATGAGGTAGGGTGACCAGTTCCTTTCCTCGCTGCCTTTACTTCCCAGATTTTCTCTGGTACCCATTTTACGAGGCTGGGTCGACCTCAGGGCCGTATTGGTCGGAAAAAAAATCCCGCTCAGCTGGGGATTCGAACCCTCGACCATTTGGTTGCTAGACGAGTGCTCTAACCACTACGCTAGCCGGCCCCTGAAATTACTGTTACAAAAGTCATATTTTAAAATACTGGAGATAAAATTAGAGATAAGAATAGATAATAATAAAAATAGAGTAAAGATGAGAATAGATGAAAGATTAGAGAAAGATAAGAAGGAAAGCCGCCCTGTGAACGAAATTTTAATTCCTGAGCGATCAAGAACAGTACGGTATAGATAAAATAGTAGGTGTAGCATTTGTAGTAAGTAGCATGGGAGGTAGGTTTAGAATTTGTAGTAAGTAGCATGGGGGAGGTAGGTGTAGCATTTGTAGTAAGTAGCATGGGGAGGTGAGTGTAGCATTTGTAGTAAGTAGCATGGGGTAGGCGGGTGTAGCATTTGTAGAAAGTAGCATGGGGAGCTGGGTGTAGCATTTATAGTAAGTAGCATGGGGTGATAGGTGTAGTATTTGTAGTAATTAGCATGGGGTGGTAGGTGTAGTATGTATAGTAAGTAGCATGGGGTGGTAGGTGTAGTATTTGTAGTAAGTAGTATGGGGAGCTGGGTGTAGCATTTGTAGTAAGTAGCATGGGGAGGTGAGTGTAGTATTTGTAGTAAGTAGCATGGGGAGGTGAGTGTAGCATTTGTAGTAAGTAGCATGGGGAGGTGAGTGTAGCATTTGTAGTAAGTAGCATGGGGTAGGCAGGTGTAGCATTTGTAGTAAGTAGTATGGGAAGCTGGGTGTAGCATTTATAGTAAGTAGCATGGGGAGGTAGGTATAGCATTTGTAGTAAGTAGCATGGGGAGGTAGGTGTAGCATTTGTAGTAAGTAGCATGGGGAGGTAGGTGTAGCATTTGTAGTAAGTAGCATGGGATGGCAGGTGAAGCATTTGTAGTAAGTAGCATGGGGAGGTAGGTGTAGTATTTGTAGTAAGTAGCATGGGGTGGTAGGTGTAGTATTTGTAGTAAGTAGCATGGGGATGGTGCAGGGGATAAAAGTAACGGTAAAGGTGGAAATTGTAATAGGAACGCCGGAACCAGGGATAGTAATTTTAGTAACTGTTAAAGTAGTAATAATTGTAGTATTAGCAGCGGTCAAGACCAGTGGGAGGATAGTTCACACGGCCTACCGTTCCAGGGCTCATAGGGTTTGCATTATTTTAAAAGTGTGTCCGTGGAGCTTAAAAGGGGCTCAAAGTTGATGAAGGAGTAGCTTTGTACCGGTATTCAATATTCCTTGGTAATAAGAACAGTTGTAGTAGTTAAAGTAGTAGTAGTAATAGTAGTAGTTGTTGTAATAGCAGTAGTAGTAGTGGTAGTAGTAGTAGTAGTAGTAGTCGTAGTAGTAGTAGTAGTAGTAGTAGTAGTAATTAGTAGTAGTAGTAGTAGTAGTAATAGCAACAGTAGTAGTAGTAGTAATAGTAGTAGTAATAGTAGTAGCAGTAGTAGTTATTCGTAGTAATAGTAGTAGTAGTAGTAGTAGTAGTAGTAGTAGTAGTAGTAGTAGTAGTAATAGTAGTTGTAAAAGTAGTAGTTGCGGTAATAGAAGTAGAAATAATATTAGTAGCAGTAGTAGTAATTAGTAGTAGTAGAAGTAGAAGTAGTAATAGTACTAGTTGTAGTAGTAGTAGTAGTAGTAATTAGTGGTAGTAGTAACAGCAGTAGTAGTATAGTATTAGTAGTGTAGTAGTAATAGATATAGTAATAGTAGTAATGGTACGGTAGCAGCAGCACTAATAGGAACAGTAATAGTATCGTAGTAGTAGTAATAGTAGTACCAGTAGGTGTAGTAATAGTAAGAGTAGAAGGTGTAGTAAAAATAGAAGGAGTAGTAATAGTAATTGTACTAGTAGTAGTATTCACGGTAATAGTAATAGTAGAAGTAATAGTAACAGTAGGAGTAATAAAAGTAGCGGAACCAATAGTAGTGGCAGTAGTAGTAGTAGTAATAGTAGTAATAAGAATAGAGGTAGTAGGAGTGGTAACAGCAGTAGTGTTAGTAATAGTAGTAGTAGTAGTAGAAGTAGTAGTAGTAGTAGTAGAAGTAATAGTAGTAGTAGTAGTAATAGCAGTAGTAGTAGTAGTAGCATTAGTACTAGTAATAGTAGTAGTACTAGTAGGAGTAACAGTAGTAGCAGTAATTAGTAGTAATTAATTATAAATTAATATTAATACTATTAGTAGTATTAATAGTATTAGTAATATTAGTAATAGTAGCAGCAATAGTGATAGTTGAAGTATTATAGTGAAATTACAATGTTGTATGGTTAGCCTTTGAAAAATATTACACAAAGAACTTTAGACGTGAGACAAATCAAGAAGAACAAAGCACTTTAGACGTGGGACAAAGAAAAATAGACAAGGCATTTTAGGCGTGAGGCAAAGAGAAATAGACAAAGCATTTTAGACGCGAGATAAAGAAAAATAGACAAAGTGTTTTAGGCTTGAGATAAAGAAAAATAAACAAAACATTTTAGGCGTAAGGCAAAGAGAAATAGACAAAGCACTTTAGACGAGAGAGAAAAAAAATAGACAAACACTTTATACGTGCCATAAAGAAAAAAAAAACATAAGAATGACACATATTAGATTGTTTTTTTTTTCAAAATGGCTTTGGTTTAATTTTAGATTAAATTGATTGTTTTAGACTTAGACTAGCTTACAGCAAATTTCGTAATATATAATGTTGACGGGATTTTAGACTTTTATATCCAACAGCAAACCAAGAAATAATGGCTTGATTCGGCACTTCTGTGATGTGAAAACGAACCCGCGATATCTCTGAGGTGCCCAAATTTAAGTTCTAGATGGCTGAGTCGCTCAGTGGTTAGTGCACTAGTCTTTGAGGGTGAGGTCGCTGGTTCAAGTCCAGCTTTTGAGATAGGTACCTAGCACCTCGGGGATGGGGAAGCAAAGTTGGAGCTGACCACGTGATCCTCTAGTGCACTGACTGGTCGAGGAAAACACGAGTTTTAATGCCATATCTCGAACATTTTTCTTTATGGCATGACAGAGTTTCTTCTTCGTCGTCGTTGATCGTCTAACAGTGCTTTGGTTGCTTTGTGCTGCAATTACTCGACTTTCCGCCCTACACACCCGACTTCGGCTCGACGTGTTCGTCTTCCGACTGCGATCCTTCATTCACTTGGCCAGACTACTCTCTATTTCCAGGGGCACTACTTGGTGGCAGAACAGGGTCTTGCCCCGTTGTGGTTCGCCAGCACGAGCGCCAGCAGTCATCTATGAATCGCTGACTGCTGCCTCGTTCAGCTTGCGTGGTGCATCTTTGTCCTGTATATGGCAGGGTACCTTTTACCTGTACTTTACCTAATTGCTCTTCTCTTAGTATTGTCGATCTTTGCTCATCGTCTCGTATTTGTTTAAGCTGTGCTGAAAGCTACTGGGAAAGAGCAATCCTTGTTCTCTGCATTTATATAATGAAGACTACCACTAAAGACAGACCTATAGGATTAACCTGGGTGCTCACAAATAACTTAGAGGATTGTGACTTCACAGATATTGGTCTACTCTCACACACTCAAAGAGACATACATGAGAAGACAACTGGGATTTACGAAATAGCCGGATCAGCAGGTCAGACTACACATCCAGACAAGACTAAGATCAGGAAAATCATTAGGGAAAATAGGGAAAGAATCTCGGTTGTGACAAGAGACGTTGAAAAAGTGCAACACTTCAGGCATCTTGGAAGTCTCATTTCAGCGACAGCAATGTTGAGAAGGAAATATCCACAAGAATTGGGCAGGCATCTAAGGCCTTTAACAAATTATCAAACATGTGGAAATCTGCCATTCTCTATACGAGCCTCAAGCTCAGAATCTATCAATCCAAGGTTCGATCCATTTTTTTATATGCAGCATAAACATGGAGAACCAGTCAGAGAACTGAAAGTAGATGGAGGAGTTGGAGGAAGATGTCTCAGAAGAATGTTAGGAATATGCTGGGGAGAAAACAAGAAAATAAGCAGGCGAATAAGCGTATGGAACATTACTAAAGAGGTCAAAAGACGAAGATAGAAACGGCTGGGCCACATGCTACGAATGGAAAGAACAAGCCGCCCCTATATTCGCCTGACTTGGGCCATTCAAGAGAAAAGAAAGAGCGGCAGGACATTGGGGTCATGGAGACCCACAATACAGGACATTGGGGTCATGGAGACCCACAATACAGGACATTGGGGTCATGGAGACCCACAATACAGGACATTGGGGTCATGGAGACCCACAATACAGTACATTGGGGTCATGGAGACCCACAATACAGTACATTGGGGTCATGGAGACCCACAATACAGGAAGAACTAAAGGAAATTAAAAAGACGTGGTTTGATGTATACCGGCTTGCTCAAGACACGACTGGCTGGGGAACCTGTGCTGACACCTCAAGCAGCAGAGGACTGATAGCGATGATTGTTGTCTGCATTACTGCTTTTCTCAGTCCCCCCTCCCTTGAAAGTATGAGTCTTTTATGAGGTTTAACTACTTTATTTTATCAGAAATAGCTTCATCAAATCCTCACCCACCATCTTCTAATGCCCTTCAGCAGCAGCTGCAGGAAAAGTGACCAGAGCAGCTCTAGAAATCTATGTCAAACCAAAAGAGAAATGGAGATAAAAATGAGAATCAGTTCAATTTTCTTGCGCCAGATAATATCCACATAACACATTTGTCTCAGAAAGGATATTAAACGTATAAAAATGTTCAGCAATTCAACGTCTGTAGAGACATTGCAAGGAGAGTAGAAACGATGCAAATCTTTCAAAACGGTTATGATTTAGGCCTCACCGCTGACATTAAGTTACAAATCTTGCCTGTTTGCCCTTTCCACGAGTCATACATTGAACGGCCAGGCAATAGAAAAATTGACGAGCCAAAATCTTGTATTGGCGGAGTGCCCCAACATGATGGAAGATCATCAGTGGCCACGTCTGGGACGCATTCGGCCAAAAGCAGTTCGTGCAAAACTGATTTAACCTGTGAAATATTTCCTGGCATGTCATGTGCCAGAGCTTATTAAATAATGCGATACAGATATCTGATTTATTATAAACACAATGTTCATAATTTTTCAGTTGTTAAATAATTAAAGAACTAGGTTGTTTTTTTTCCTAAATTTTGTTACTGAAAATGAAAGAGGAATATTGTAGGAGGAAATGAGGCAATCTATACAGCTAGGAGGAGAGAGACCGTTTAAGAAGAGAGAGACTAGGTAGAGAGACAGGAAGAGAGAGATGTATAGAGAGACAGGAAGAGAGAGATTATAGAGAGACAGGAGGAGAGATATGTACAGAGAGACAGGAAGAGAGAGATGTATAGAGAGACAGGAGGAAAGATATGTACAGAGAGACAGGAAGAGAGAGATGTATAGAGAGACAGGAGGAGAGATATGTACAGAGAGACAGGAAGAGAGAGATGTATAGAGAGACACAAAAAAGAGAGATATGAGAAGAAAGAATGAATGAATGATCTTTATTTTTAAAGGGTAAATAATTGGGCACGCAGGCCCGTCTTACATTCTGCCCTTCATTACTCCATCTTTCATTCTTTCCACACACTCGATTTAATACAAGTATACAAAATACATCAAAAGAGTGCAAAATGAAACTATTACATTCACAGTACGAAGAAGAAGTAATTAACCTAACAAAATAGCACACCCTCACACATGCAGGCGTACGCATAAACAAAAATATTTTCAGTATGGTTCTTCTAACATATATTCTTTAACATTCATTAAAATAATTTCTAACAAGATCTAACAAGCTACTTTTAGAACTATGTCCTTTTAGAACTTGATGGCCAGTGGGCCATGGGTTGAGAGACTACTAATTATTCTGTGGAGGTATATAGTTACAATCAAGTAAATATTGAAAAGGTTTGAGTTAAAGGATGAAGTATTACTAATGAATTTTAAATGGTAGGGGATAGTGTCCCATAGCTGTACTGCAGTGTATGCAAAGTTTTTCTTGTAGAGATCAAGGCTAGATTTAGGAAGAAGACAGTTTTTTTTTTAACTTTCTCTATGTTTAGTATTAGACATAAACAGCGACCATAGATACGGCGGAGCATTGTGCGACTGAGAGAGAGAGAGGGAGATGGAAGAAGAGAGGGCCAGAGAGAAGGAGAGAAACAGCAGAAGAGCCAATTAACATTGAAGCTGAGAGACATAAAATAAAATATAACATTTACGTTTCGCTCTTATCCATTCACTCAGTACATAAGTAACTACATACATATATAAATGACTATCTACTAAACAAAAATTTCGGGACTATTCAGAATAAACAATTAACTTTATTTGGTGTCTGTAAGAGCAGTTTAAGATAACTTTTAAGTTTTATGATTCATGGAGGCATGTAGTCGACATCAAATAGATATTGGGAAGGTTTGTAACTGTATGAAGGAGTATAATTTATACTTTTTTTTTATACGGGATGGGAGGGTATTCCAAAGATGAGCAGCAGAATAACTAAAGCTTTTCTTGTAAAGATCAAGTCTAGGTTTTGGAAGACATATGTTGTTCAAGCGTTGGCTGCACTTTGGGCTAAATTTAAGCAGGTTCCATAGATAAGGCGGGGGATGCCATGAAAGAGTTTGATGTACTAACTTGGCTTTGTTGAAGAGGACAGGAGGAGTGGTACTGTTAGAAGTAGAGAGACAGGAGGAGTGATATGTATAGAGAGACAGGAAGAGAGAGATTATAGAGAGACAGGAGGAGAGATATGTACAGAGAGACAGGAAGAGAGAGATGTATAGAGAGACAGGAGGAAAGATATGTACAGAGAGACAGGAAGAGAGAGATGTATAGAGAGACAGGAGGAGAGATATGTACAGAGAGACAGGAAGAGAGAGATGTATAGAGAGACACAAAAAAGAGAGATATGAGAAGAAAGAATGAATGAATGATCTTTATTTTTAAAGGGTAAATAATTGGGCACGCAGGCCCGTCTTACATTCTGCCCTTCATTACTCCATCTTTCATTCTTTCCACACACTCGATTTAATACAAGTATACAAAATACATCAAAAGAGTGCAAAATGAAACTATTACATTCACAGTACGAAGAAGAAGTAATTAACCTAACAAAATAGCACACCCTCACACATGCAGGCGTACGCATAAACAAAAATATATTTTCAGTATGGTTCTTCTAACATATATTCTTTAACATTCATTAAAATAATTTCTAACAAGATCTAACAAGCTACTTTTAGAACTATGTCCTTTTAGAACTTGATGGCCAGTGGGCCATGGGTTGAGAGACTACTAATTATTCTGTGGAGGTATATAGTTACAATCAAGTAAATATTGAAAAAGGTTTGAGTTAAAGGATGAAGTATTACTAATGAATTTTAAATGGTAGGGGATAGTGTCCCATAGCTGTACTGCAGTGTATGCAAAGTTTTTCTTGTAGAGATCAAGGCTAGATTTAGGAAGAAGACAGTTTTTTTTTTAACTTTCTCTATGTTTAGTATTAGACATAAACAGCGACCATAGATACGGCGGAGCATTGTGCGACTGAGAGAGAGAGAGGGAGAGGGAAGAAGAGAGGGCCAGAGAGAAGGAGAGAAACAGCAGAAGAGCCAATTAACATTGAAGCTGAGAGACATAAAATAAAATATAACATTTACGTTTCGCTCTTATCCATTCACTCAGTACATAAGTAACTACATACATATATAAATGACTATCTACTAAACAAAAATTTCGGGACTATTCAGAATAAACAATTAACTTTATTTGGTGTCTGTAAGAGCAGTTTAAGATAACTTTTAAGTTTTATGATTCATGGAGGCATGTAGTCGACATCAAATAGATATTGGGAAGGTTTGTAGCTGTATGAAGGAGTATAATTTATACTTTTTTTTATACGGGAAGGGAGGGTATTCCAAAGATGAGCAGCAGAATAACTAAAGCTTTTCTTGTAAAGATCAAGTCTAGGTTTTAGAAGACATATGTTGCTCAAGAGTTGGCTGCACTTTGGGCTAAATTTAAACAGGTTCCATAGATAAGGCGGGGCATGCCGTGAAAGAGTTTGATGTACTAACTTGGCTTTGTTGAAGAGGACAGGAGGAATGGTACTGTTAGAAGTAGAGAGACGGGAGGAGTGGTACTGTTAGAAGTAGAGAGACGGGAGGAGTGGTACTGTTAGAAGGAGAGAGACAGGAAGAGTGGTACTGTTAGAAGGAGAGAGACAGGAAGAGTGGTACTGTTAGAAGGAGAGAGACAGGATGAGTGGTACTGTTAGAAGGAGAGAGACAGGATGAGTGGTACTGTTAGAAGGAGAGAGACAGGATGAGTGGTACTGTTAGAAGGAGATAAACAGGAAGAGTAATACTGTTAGAAGAATAGAAACAAGATGAGTGGTACTGTTAGAAGGAGAGAGACAGGGGGAGTGGTACTATTAGAAATAGAGAGACAGGATGCGTGATACTGGTAGAGACAGAAGGAGAGAGACAGGATGAGTGGTACTGTTAGAAGGAGAGAGACAGGAGGAGTGGTACTGTTAGAAGGAGAGAGAGAATAGGATGAGTGGTACTGTTAGAAGTAGATAGATAGGAGGAGTGGTACTGTTAGAAGTAGAGAGAACAGGATGAGTGGTACTGTTAGAAGTAGATAGACAGGATGAGTGGTACTGTTAGAAGTAGAGAGACAGGATGAGTGGTACTGTTAGAAGTAGATAGACAGGATGAGTGGTACTGTTAGAAGGAGAGAGACAGGAAGAGTGGTACTGTTAGAAGTAGAGAGACAGGATGAGTGGTACTGTTAGAAGGAGAGAGACAGGATGAGTGGTACTGTTAGAAGGAGATACAGGATGAGTGGTACTGTTGGAAGTAGAGAGAAAGGATTAGTGGTACTGTTGGAAGTAGAGAGACAGGAGGAGTGGTACTGTTAGAAGGAGAGAGATAAAAGGAGTGGTACTGTTAGAAGTAGAGAGATAGGAGGAGTGGTACTGTTAGAAGTAGAGAGAAAGGATTAGTGGTACTGTTGGAAGTAGAGAGACAGTGGTACTGTTAGAAGGAGAATGATAGGAGGAGTGGTACTGTTAGAGAGACAGGAGGAGTGGTACTGTTAGAAGGAGAGAGACAGGATGAGTGGTACTGTTAGAAGGAGAGAGACAGGATGAGTGGTACTGTTAGAAGTAGATAGACAAGATGAGTGGTACTGTTAGAAGTAGAGAGACAGGATGAATGGTACTGTTAGAGAGACAGGATGAGTGGTACTGTTAGAAGGAGAGAGACAGGATGAGTGGTACTGTTGGAAGTAGAGAGAAAGGATTAGTGGTACTGTTGGAAGTAGAGAGACAGGATGAGTGGTACTGTTAGAAGGAGAGAGATAAGAGGAGTGGTACTGTTAGAAGGAGAGAGATAGGAAGTGTGGTACTGTAAGAAGGAGAGAGATAGGAGGAGTGGTACTGTTAAAAGTAGAGAGACAGGAGGAGTGGTACTGTTAGAAGTAGAGAGATAGGAGGAGTGGTACTGTTAGAAGTAGAGAGAACAGGCAGATAGATAGAATGTGAGATACGCGTATCTGGTGGAGAGAAAAGAGGTGAGACATCTGATGGAGAGACTGGATACAGAGACAGGAGGAGAGAGAGGGACAGGAGGAGTGGTACTGTTAGAAACAGAGAGAACATGTAGATAGATAGAAGGTAAGTTATCTGGATGGAGAGACAGGAGGAGAGAGACTGGATGGAGAGACAGGAGGAGAGAGACTGGATGGAGAGACAGGAGGAGAGAGACTGGATGGAAAGACAAGAGGAGAGAGACTGGATGGAGAGACAGGAGGAGAGATACTGGATGGAGAGAAATAAGAAAAGAGACTGGATGGAGAGAAATGAGGAGAGAGACTGGATGGAGAGAAATGAGGAGAGAGACAGGAGGGGAGAGATCGTTAGATAAAGGTCGTCAGAAAGACAAGAGCGAGAGATCTGGTAAAGAGGCAAGACGATAGAGACCAGGTAGAGAGACAAGAAAAGAGAGAGAGAGAGAGAGAGAGAGACATAGAACAAATACTGAAATGCTCAAGAGAGAGACAGAGATAGAGACAGAGACATAGAACAAATACTGAAATGCTCAAGAGAGAGAGAGAGAGAGAGACATAGAACAAATACTGAAATGCTGAGGAGAAAGATACAAGGAGATGAGGAATTTTAAAAAATATCGACCAGATGAACGGGAGTAGGAAAATTTAAAAAAAAATATTTATGCATTCAAACACACCTATTAAACCTAAACTTGCCATGTTTTTATACTGGACCTAGGGTTATCAGGTTTTTGTTCGTGACCTGTGCTGTTCTTTGAAAAGACAGGGAGGAAAGTATGCCCCTGGCTGGCCTTGGTTCTCTTAATCAAAACCTGATTCCAGAGAGCCAGTGGGCATCAAGTACCTGCTCATTAATCTTCCGCTTGTTAAGATAACAAGAGAGGATAATGGGATAAAGCGGAGAGTCTGTCTAATTTTATGTAACAGGTTCTCGAGTTGCCAATCTAATGACGCGTGGGTGTAAGAAATGTAATGACGCGTGGGTATAGTCAATGTAATGACGCGTGGATGTAAACAATGTAATGACCCGTGGATGTAAGCAGTATAATGACGTGTGAGGGTAAAGATTGTAATGAAGTGTGGGTGTAAACATTGTAATGACATATGGGAGTAAACAATTAACGACATGAGGATGTAAACATTGTAATGACGTGTGGGTGTAAACCATGTAATGACATGTGAATTTAAACAAATAAAGACGTGTAGGTGTAAACATTATAATCATGTGTTGTTGTAAACATTGTAATGACGTGTGGGTGTATACACTGTAAAGACGTGTGGGTGTAAACATTGTAATGACGTAATGATGTAAACATTGTAATGACGTATGAGTTTAAACATTGTAATGACGTGTGGGCGTAAACATTTTAATGACGTGTGGGTGTATACAATGTAAAGACGTGTGGATGTAAACACTGTAATCATGTGTGGGTGTAAACATTGTAATCATGTGTGGGTGTAAACATTGTAATCATGTGTGGGTGTAAACATTGTAATGACGTGTGGGTGTATACAATGTAAAGACGTGTTGGTGTAAACATTGTAATGACGTGTGGGTGTAAACATTGCAATGTCTTGTGAGTGTAAACATTGTAAGGACCTGTGGTTGCAATCAATTACATTTGTGGTTGTAAACTTTGTAATGACTTATGGTTGTATGAAATGTAATGACTTGTGGGTGTAAACAGTGTAGTCAAGTGTGGATGTAAACATTGTAATGACGCATGGGTGTAAACAATGAATATGGCTTTCCAGCTGTTGTGATTATGTAAATAGTGGAGGACTGACTTGCAGTCTAATTTGCTTCCAGCATTTTACAGATGTAATCATAGACACATTCTATTTTTATTACACTCTAAGATACAAAGAAAATTAGTTAAATTAGTGATAAAATTATATTTGACACATTATTAATATTTGACACATTATTAATATTTGACACATTATTAATATTTGACACATTATTACAAGCAGGGTAAGAAAAGATTTGAGGAAAATGATAACAACAACAACATTCCCCAGCTTTCACTACCAGAAACAGCAAGCTACGTGTCTCAGTCAAAGCTTCCCGAACTTGACGGCTGGAGATGATGACTGACATCTTCTGTAAAGTTCTGTCTTTACCTAAAGTCTGTCGAATGACATCTCAAGTTTCTTGTAAGACCTTCGACTGCTCGCTCATGCGCAAGTCAAAACCTTTTCCACAAAACACAAAAAGTGACCAACAGATAAGTCTGTATCGCACGAGCTTCGACGGAGTTTCCCACCCACTTCGCTGGGGTGGGAGGGGGGGGGGTAGACAAGACCTGGATCAGGAGGGTAACAGACAGAGAGCGCGTCAGTCATGCTAGAGGTCAGAGGCCTCCTTGGAGAGTTGGAGCAACCGTCGTGTGCGAGGACAGAACTGTTAAACGACATCAATCGTCCCAGGACGTGTCTGAAGCGCGCAACTTTCTGCCATCCCTGCCACCACTTGAACCCCAATTCATCTTGGGACGGTGCTGCTAATGGCTGGGTTATGCCCGCAATCATAAATCCAGAAGAACCTCGCACAAGTTTACAGGACTCTATAGAAAGACATGACGCCTGGCCATTACACGGGCCCTCTAGGCCGGGTCGTAATCAGCTTCTTCAAGTTTCTTCTAGTTTAATTTTCGTTTCAGAAGAGACTTGATCGATACGATAAAGATGAAATGAAGACCATCATGAAATACATAACATATATGCATGGTCTTAGTATATGTTGGGTCCCTGTACTAGGTTCAGTATCCTGCAGGTCAGTTGTCGTTCTTTTCATGTGTCACTGGTTCAGATGTTACATCCCTGTCTAGCGCCATTTTTTTTTTTTTTTTGCCTTGAGTTTTACAGTGATAGTCATATTCTGTAACTTTTGTCGTGTTACGACAAATCTAAAGAGCTTTTATTGCTTTTCTTTTATGTCGCTTACACAGTTTTCTATGTTTTCCTCATTTGCTTTTTTTCTTGGCTCTCTTTCTTCAGAACAGTTTCTTCTTTTTTTTCACTATTTATTTTTTATACGTACATTATATACATATGTATATATTAATTTCCGGGAAAGTCTTCAGTAAACTAGCAATTACGTAACGTTCAGAGTACATTACATCAAGACTATAATGACAAGAATGTTGGTTACTTCAAACATAGACACAATAATGACAAGAGTATTGGTTACTAAAAAAATTCTTACAATTAAACATGCAACATAATAAATATAACAGTCATCAAATTTTGTACATACCACATACTATTCTATGATTTGAAAGATAATAGTCATCAAATGTCGTAAATACTACATACTACTCTATGATGTGGAAACTAGCAATCATCAAATGTTGTATATACTACATACTACTCTTTGATATGGAAGCTGACAGTCATTAAATGTTGTATATACTACATACTTCTCTATGATATTGAAAATCGATTGGTTTATGTACGTAATAGACTTAATTATGCATTAAACTCCAGTCAGACATTTAGCAAAGACAAAATTATCTAGGACCTTTCTTTCTATCTCTCCTTCTTCGTCGTAAACATAGAGAGAAAATAAGAAAAAGATGAGCGGATGAAGATGAGGGTCTGGCGGTATGAGTGAACATGATGTGGGGCCTGCCATATGGGAATATGATGTTCTAATGAACAAATGAAAGAAGCCGTAGATCCGAACTTACATGTCTTGCACAGCACTGCGCACAGTTAAACACCCTCTCACTGTCGTTTCAAAAACGTGCTTAACTTTGTTGAAATAATACATTCACTTTCACATTCCTCCAGCGCTGGTAATTAGCTGTCATGTTTGAGTTGGGGGAGGGAGGTCTTGTCATTTCCTGACATCTGTTACCTGTAGCAGATGGGTGTCCGTAGGCTCACAGGTTGGCTACAGTAGAAAGAGAGACCCATTTCTTTTATATTAAAAAAATAGCATTAAATGGTTTTAGTTTCCATTTCCTTTTTATATTAAATATTATATTGACCTAAACGACCATAGTTATTCCCCCATACTGTCCTGTGGTACTTTTCTTGCTTATTTTTAAGCAAGCCCCTGGGTGGAGTATGGCAGCATACGTGTTAGGGTCTTCATCTGCTTTAGTCTCTGTTCGTAGAAATGAGAACGTTTGTTCAAGTATTGCCATTGTTTCCTTCCTTCTGTAAAGTTTAGACACTGAATGAAGAAAGTGAACGATATGTTGGCTCAGTAACTCACAAACTTCTCACGGAAAGCTAGTTGTTTTATCCACTGAGCTACTCTTACATCGAAGTTATAGAACGTGTTGACATATTGTAGGTATATGACCCCCGTTCCTAGGCCACTAAGGCATTCTGGGGACGCGGTGTTAGGCCCCAATTTCAAACAGATTAGGCACATGAAAGTGTGGCGTGGTCAGTATCACGCCTGGCCGCTTTACCTTCCCAGACCATTTTTAAAGGTTGGGTGGAACCTTGGGTCTTTTTGGTGTTGTGGTACCAGGGAAAAAAATCCCCAACTGCTGAGACTTGAACCAGGTATCACTAGATTAGTAGACCAAGCGATAACCACTCAGCCACCCAGGGTGAGATTGTAGGTATACGTATATTTATGGAAAATTTTAAAACAAGATTTTATAACAAAATAAAATGCAAACTGTATTTTCTATGACAATAAATCGAATGTTTTCTATTTTTTTTTTTTTTTGCTTACATATGGGACATTACAAGGACTGCTGAGAAGATTCGCGAATGGGACATGGATGCTGAGATTATTTTTTAAACTGGTATTGACCTGTCCGTTCCTTGTTCAGGAAAGAGTCTAGTTCTGAGGCTTTCTTGACCAAGAGAGAGAAAATTAGACGCCGGTCTCGAAGGTCAAACATTGATCTCCACAGATAAAGATAGTTTTGACTTACGGCTGTGTCTCTTCGCATGAACGCAGATTTAGAGCATTTGATGAGTTCTGGGTCAGATGGCGTGTACTTGGGCTCTTCTTTGCCCGGGCGAAAGTTTCTCATCTCCCGGCTGTTATCCAACTCTGTTTGCTTATTTCTGCCACAAAGCGAGATAACCCAGCACTGTCCCATTGATTCACGGCTCTGCGAAAATAACAAATCCAACTGGGACGAGAGAAAAACGATCAAGCTTTGAATAATGGCCGTGATCTGCCAGACTGGCGATGATTTAAGACTGGAAACATTTTTATGAGATCCTTTCCAGGCCGTTAATGTGTAGATATAGAAATAAATAACAACATAAAAATATTTTCGAAGAAATGAATCTCAGAAGAGGACTATAAATCATAGGAAAAGGCCAGCGTTTTTAGAAAAGGTCACTGATTAATAACGAAAAAAAAAAAAAAGCAAAACTTCACAGAATAAGGGAAGCAAGAAACTATTAATGGATGGGCGTGTTTTTTTTCTTTTTCTTTTCTGCTATTTCACACATTTCTTCTTTGTTAAGTTTCGTTTCATAGCCTCGTTCCTGTGGGTCAGACTCGTTGTACAACCAGTCAAAGTTGACATAACGTTTTTTAAACATTTTCTACGAGGTAGAAGTAATCGGTACACGGACACTGAGACTTACAGGTGATATAATTGTTGTGTCCGTATTATACGTGGCCCACTCCGTCTACGTGGCCAACTCCGTTATGTATGGGATAGAGCGTAGAGCCCATATTTTACTTTATTTTGTTAAAGCATATAGACCAGTGATTCCACCGCTTGTTCGGGTTGACGCCCCCTTTTCTGCCAGCCCACATCATCATCGCGCCCCACCCCCGCCCCCCCTAACTATTAATCTTACGTCTATTAAACGATCTATTAAACTAGAAGAGACACCACACAAGTAAAAAGTTTAGCTAGTAAACCAGATCACTTAACAATACGAAGGATTACATTTATAACTCACCTACTGGATTATTTTCTCAACTTTTATTGTGATGGATGTGGTGGATGAGTTTCATGCAAGGACACAAGTTTCTCAATACCAGGTTGAAAAGTGCTAAGAAGGAAGGTATTACTATCCCCGTCTAAAAAGGAAGGTATTACTACCCCCGTCTAAGAAGGAAAGTAATACTACCCCCGTCTAAGAAGGAAAGTAATACTACCCCCGTCTAAGAAGGAAAGTATTACTACCCCCGTCTAAGAAGGAAAGTATTACTACCCCCGTCTAAGAAGGAAAGTATTACTACCCCCGTCTAAGAAGGAAGGTATTACTACCCCCGTCTACGAAGGAAGGTATTACTACCCCCGTCTAAGAAGGAAGGTAATACTACCCCGTCTAAGAAGGAAGGTATTACTACCCCCGTCTAAGAAGGAAGGTATTACTACCCCCGTCTAAGAAGGAAGGTATTACTACCCCCGTCTAAGAAGGAAAGTAATACTACCATCGTCTAAGAATGAAAGTAATACTACAGCCGTCTAAGAAGGAAAGTAATACTACCATCGTCTAAGAATGAAAGTAATACTACCCCCGTCTAAGAAGGAAAGTAATACTACCATCGTCTAAGAATGAAAGTAATACTACCCCCGTCTAAGAATGAAAGTAATACTACCCCCGTCTAAGAATGAAAGTAATACTACTCCCGTCTAAGAAGGAAAGTAATACTACCCCCGTCTAAGAATGAAAGTAATACTACTCCCGTCTAAGAAGGAAAGTAATACTACCCCCGTCTAAGAATGAAAGTAATACTACTCCCGTCTAAGAATGAAAGTAATACTACCCCCGTCTAAGAATGAAAGTAATACTACCCCCGTCTAAGAATGAAAGTAATACTACCCCCGTCTAAGAATGAAAATAATACTACCCCTGTCTAAGAATGAAAGTAATACTACCCCCGCCTAAGAAGGAAAGTAATACTACCCCCGACTGCTGTTTCGTTTTCCCTCAACGCTCTCCTACTGCCCCCTTTTCTTCCACTACCCTCCCCCTACTTACCTGTTGTTCTTTTACCGCCCCCTCCCCTGGTCCTTTCAACGCCCACGGGGCGGGGGGCGTTACCGCCCACTTCAGGAAACTCTGATATAGAGGATATTGTATTGTGGCCTGTATCTGTGAACATACTTGAGGGTGAAGTGGTTAGCGCCATTCTTGACTATCTTCCTATCCTGATCCTCGGGAGAAGTCATTTCTACAGCCGGCTTGACTGATGGAATCGAACCACCAACCACTGTTGTGATAGGCGAACAGACTAACCAGTTCCCAACCAAAGTGCGAGAAGCTCGGGAAATTTTGAGCAGTCCCTAGTGAAATGGAAATAAATAAATATAAAATGTCTAGAAACGCTGATAAAAAGAAAAAAAAATGCAAATATTCATCGAAACTTTGCAGTAAATTTAGCAGTTGACAACTCCTGAGAGATATGAATTACCCGACAATTTTTTTTTCTGTCCATCTTTGGGTGAACCAATTCATGAGATTAGATTTTGGCTTTACTGGGGCGCTGGTGAAGTTTGTGAGATTTACTGGCAGTGTGCGTCAAAGATGTGAAGATTGTAGTTGTGAAGATACAACGGAAGAGGGAGTGGGGGGAGGGGGGGTGGTTGTGGAAAGAAAATCATTTCAAGACATTGTCATTCTGTTCTGTGACATTGCCAGAGCTCTTTCTGCCCCCCCCCCACCATAATGTTCCTGCTATATGACACTGTCAGAGTTGTTTTCTCATACTGTTGCTGTGCTATATGACATTGCCAGAATTCTTTCTCCCCAACCCCCATACTGTCGCTGTGCTATATGACATTGTTAGAGTTGATCCCTCTCCTCCATATTGTCACTGTGCTATATGACATTTTCAGAGTTGTTCCCCCCTCCCCCATATTATCACTGTGCTATATGAAATTTTCAGAGTTGTTCCTCCCTCCATATTGTCACTGTGCTATATGACATTTTCAGATTTGTTCCCCCTCCCCCATATTATCACTGTCCTATATGACACTGTTAGAGTTGTTCCCCCTCCTCCATATTGTCACTGTACTATACGACATTGTCAGAGTTGTTTCCCCTCCCCCATATTGTCGCTGTGCTATATGACATTATTAGAGTTGTTCCCCCATATTGTCGCTGTGCTATATGACATTGTTAGAGTTGTCCCCCCATATTGTCGCTGTGCTATATGGCATTGTGAGAGTTGTTCCCCCATATTGTCGTTGTGCTATATGACATTGTGAGAATTGTCGTCCCCCCCCCCATATTGTCGCTGTGGTATATGACATTGTGAGAGTTGTTCCCCCTCCCCCATATTGTCGCTTTGTTATATGACATTGTGAGAGTTGTCCCCATTCCCATATTGTCGGTGTCCTATACGACATTGTCAGAGTTGTTCCCCCTCCTTCATATTGTCACTGTGCTATATAACAATGTCAGAGTTGTTTCCCCTTCCCCCCATAATGTCGCTGTACTATACGACATTGTTAGAGTTGTCCCCCCCACCCCCATATTGTCGCTGTTTTTCTTATCCCTATATCACGATTCTCTTCAAGAAATACGTGTTCAACTTTAAAGCTGCTTCTGGTGAAGATTTGTGGTGTTGTCAATCATTCAGACTCTTTTCTATCTTGTGAAAGATTTTTATTTAGTAAATTATTTTCAGCTACTCCGTCATTGAATCAAACAATTTTTTTAGACATTTGATTCATGTCCAAAGGTAAATTTTATTATTAACAATATTAGTTATACTTAGCTCCCTTAGCACCTGCGTGCAGCGGAGTTGTGAAGTGTTAGTGTCTTCACAGTTCTAAGTTACAGATTATTCAGGTAGGCAGGATAGCACCTGTCCTCCCTGTCTTTACTTTCTCAGAGAAACCTTTGACAGACATTTCCTGATGCTTGATCTACTTCACTGCTGGTCGCTCAGACAGACAGACAGACAGACAGACAGACAGACAGACAGACAACAACAACAACAACAACAACAACAAAATTAGCCTCATTGGAGAATCGAACCTTGGACCTTCTCGTTCGCTAGCGAGTGTATTAACCCCTGCATTGTCATTATACCATTAATAATAAAGAAATATAATAATAATAATAATAACAGTAATAACAACAATAATGATAAGATATTACTGCATTTACTCAGTAAAGATGTTAAAGTACCTATCACATATTTGACAGTCTGGTAGCACAGTGAACTTTGAAAGAAAAGGTTCAACTAATCGCAACACAACAAGAACTAAAGGTGAAGATATTGTAACACAGCAAGCAACTAAAGCTGAACATATTGTAGCATAATAAACAACTAAAGCTGAACATATTGTAGCATAATAAACAACTAAAGCTGAACATATTGTAGCATAATAAACAACTAAAGCTGAACATATTGTAGCATAATAAACAACTAAAGCTGAACATATTGTAGCATAATAAACAACTAAAGCTGAACATATTGTAGCATAATAAACAACTAAAGCTGAACATATTGTAGCACAACAAGCAACTAAAGGTAAAGATATTGTAACACAACAAACCACTAAAGGTGAAGATATTGTTAACACAACAAGCAACTAAAGGTGAAGATATAGTACTCTGTAGAGGAGATCTTCAGTTTTTAAAACCACACGTGAGATCTTCACTCTTAAAACCACACGTGAGATCTTCACTCTTAAAACCACACGTGAGATCTTCACTCTTAAAACCACACGTGAGATCTTCACTCTTAAAACCACACTTGAGATCTTCACTCTTAAAACCACATACAAAAATGGTACACTCCAGAAAACACACAATCTTCAAGCCCAGATATCGTTTATCGCTACACAATAGATTCATTTATCGGAGCACAACAGACTCATTTATGTGCCGCGTACAACAAAGTAAGTCTATAGATGAAACAGAGGGTAAGACTTAACAAATTTAAGCATTGGAACATAAACAATTTTAATGCCCCACAAACTGAACAAATTTCTTCTACAGTCCCGACATTTTTATGCCCCGGATCACAAGAAATTATCAATGGCGGCCGCTTAATAAGGGAGATAATTCACCAATTTATTGCCATCTGCTTATTTCACACATATTTGTTCACAGTATGGCGGCCGGTAAATTTGTTTATTTCTTTTTCCTTCTTCCTCTTCATCAAATTAATACCATGCAGCAAGAAAAAAAAAAAAGACGGCCCAATAATTTCGCCACAAACTGCTTGGCATAATTTCGCCGTAATTACAGCAATCAAGGTGGCGCATATACCTCATCAAACAGCGCTTGCACCAGCAAGACAACCACGTAACTATGCCTGGCTGGATGTAAGAGTTACGCCCTTTTTTCCCACTAGTGTGTGTGGGGGGTGGGGCAGTTTTCGAATCGAATTTCCGCAGATGATCGTTGGTGTGGGGGCTTCATTGATTTTCGTGATTTTAATCCAGAGTTGGAGACACTTTGGAGCTAGGCGGAGCACAGTAAGGGAAAGAAATGAAAGAAATATGAGTATTTATTTAGAGATATATTCGTAAATAGAGAGAAGAAATACTTTCAGACAGAAAAAAAATGGTTGCTAATAGACAGTGGAAGAAAAAAAAACAAAGATGGAAAGTTTTTTTTTTTTGTTTTTGTTTTTTTCTCGTTGCAATTTTTCTAGGCGATAGAAACTGGAGAGAACACCAGGTGCTGTTTAGTTTAACTAGGTCATCGTGGGGTTTAAAGAAAAATGTATCTCTGTTTATGTTCTCCTCCTCCTCCCCTGCTCATCCTGTACAGGCATTTCCCTGATACAAAATCAGGTACCTGTTTGTATAGCTAGAGCTTGTCACAACATCCCACATCTTTCGCAATTATAAAACAGTTCTCTGCTACTTAGCTACCCCATCGCGCATGGTGAGGCCACAAAGAGGAATGATTGACAGTCAGTCAGTCTTCAAGTCAGAATTCCCTAAAGATCAGTTAACTTTCCTAGTTGTTATTGTTTGTAAGGTGTAAGCATGTAGCACATGAACAGCGAGTCAGAGTCGTACATCAACATTTATGTTTGTTCTCTGGTCTCTAGAACACGTTACTTTTGTTCTCGTCGATACTGGTTCAGTTCTTTTTTTAACTAATAGTACTGTTGGATCTCTTTCTCCCCTCCCTCCTCCTTTAAAAAAAAAAAAAAAACTCAAAATTCTACCCCTCAAATATAGAGTCATTTTCAACAAAGTTAAGTTTGTTCAGAGAATTCTGTCGCACAGTGCTCCGCCTTACTTGTGGTCACTGTTAACGTATAACACTAAACATAGCCAGCGTTTAAAAAACTGTCTTCTTCCTAAACCCAGGATTGATCTGTACAAGAAAAGACTTGCATACTCTGCAGTACAGCTCTGACACACCCTCCCCTACCATTTAAAATCCATTGGTAATACTTCATCCTTTAACTCAAACCTGTTTCATTATTTACTTGCTTGTAATTATATGCCTCCATAAAATAACCAGCACTCTCTCAACACATGACTCGCCAACCATCAAGTACTAAAATGACATAGTTCTAAAAGTAACTTGTTAGATATTGTTAGAAATTATTTTAATGTTTGTTAAAAAACATATGTTAGAAGATCTGTATTTACAATGTATTTTTATTTATGTATATGTCTGTGCGTGTATGTGTGCGTGAGTGCTATTTTATTAGGTTAATTACTTCTTCTCTTTTATTTTGAATGTAACAGTTTAATCTTACGCTCTTTTGAACCCCCCTCCCCTAATGTAATTTGTATACTTGTATTAAATCTAGTGTGTGGGAAGAATGAAAGATGGAGTGATGAAGGGCAGAATGTAAGACGGGCCTGCCTGCCCAATTCTTTATCCTTTAAAAATAAAGATTATTCATTCATTCATTCTCTCTCTCTTTCTCTCTCTACCCCTCAAGAAGAGATTTCTTTTAAACAGTCATCATCATCAGGTGCCGTGCCGACTGGCGTTGGCTATTATGCTTCTCCAGATTACACGATCCTTCATGCAGGCCATCAGCTCAGTTGGTGATCTCCTCTCACACCATCCCGTCAGACTGTCCAGTATCATTTCTCTTGGTCTTCCTCTTGATCTTCTTCCTTCTATTTTTCCTGTTGTTATAATATTTTCTATGCCCCCTTTTCCCATTGCATGTCCTATGAAAGTATATTGTCTCTCTTATTTTTTTTGACAAGATTTTTTCTATCTCCAACTCTTCTCATATTCTTCATTAGTTATTTCTGTTGTCTGGAAAATTCGCAACATTCTTTTAATAAACCACATTTCTGCTACTTCCAATGATTTTTGTGCAGACCTGCTTATTTCCATGATTCACTTCCATACAACAAGATAGGTTCAATATAGCATTTTAGGACTCGTTTTCTAACATTCATTGATAAGGATGTGTTGGTTAATATGTTTCTCATTCTCTGAAATGCAGTCTTTGCTTGGCCTATTCTGTTCCTAATTTCTCTTTTGTATTTCCCATCTGAAGTTATTATTGCTCCAAGGTATTTGAATTTCTGCACCTGCTTTAGAATAGTTCCATTTAATTGTATACTGCATGTTGGTGGATTCTGTTTCTTAGATATAACCATAGTCTCTGTCTTTTTGATGTTCACAGTAAGGATTTCTGTTCACTTTGTTTGGCGACTTTATCCAAGAGATTTTGCAGGTCTTGTTGGTCCTCAGCTATCAGTACTGTGTCGTCAGCATACCGAAGGTTGTTAATATTGTATCCTCCAATTTTTATGCCTGGTTCTGTGATGATCGTTCTTAGAATATTCTCGCTGTACAGAGAAAAAAGGTCTGGAGATAGTACACATCCTTGTCGCACCCCTTGTTTTATAGATTGATATTTTCCAGTTTTATTTTCAACTCGAATTGGTGCTTCTTGGTGCCAGTATAGATGTTTTACAATCTTCAGGTCTTTGCCGTCTATAATGATATCTTAAAGCATTTTAATAATTTCATTATGTTTCACTTTGACGTATGCCTTGGTGTAATCAATGAGCATAAGTAGAGATCTTTCTGTACTTCTAAAGCTCTTTCTGTTACTGTTCGTAAAGCATAAATGGCATTGTGTGTTTCCTTTCCTTCAACAAATCCAAACTGTTCATCTGCTATTTCCATTTTTATCTTTTTCCTTGTTCTTTTTAGCGCCTCTATTTCTTCTATTATTTTATCAGGCCCAGTCGGTTTTCCTTTCTTCATGTGTTTGTTGGCATCTATGATTTCATCTTCAAGTATTGGTGGTCCATCACAGTTTTCAGTATCTGGTGTTAATTCTGGTCTTTCTCCTTTATATAGCTTACTGATGTACTCTGCCCACCTGTCCACAATGCCTTCTTTTCCCGTTAATATTTTACCTTCTTTTGATTTCAGGCATCCTGTGGTATATTTTGTTTTCCTGCCTGTGAGTTCATTAATTCGTTTGTGCATGGTTTTTGCTGTCTTTATTATGGGAGTCCTCTATTTGTCTGCACTGCTCATTTAACCACACTTCCTTTGCTTCTCTGCATTTTCGTCTTATTTCTTTATTTTATCTTGCTATATTTTTCTTGGTTATTTTTACTCTTCCTCCTCTTGTCCATCACCCCTAAGATGTCGTCTGTTATCCATTTATTTTTATGGGCTTCTTTTTTTCGGTGGTATTATCTCCTTAACAGTTTGGTGGATAGAAACTCTTAACATTGCCATTGTTCATCTATAGTATTTATCTTCGCTATTGCTTTGTATCTATTTGTTATAATAACTCTCTATTGTTCTCGCAGTTCTTGGTCATTTTTAAGGAGTTCTGTATTAAGTTTGATGTTTCTCACTTGGACCATACGCCTCCTTAATCGTGGTCTAAAGTAGTTATGACTTGATTGTTGTAATTTTTAACAACTGTTCTATAAATTTTAGTTTTGAATGAATATAATAATGCTGTTTCAGAAATCAGAGTGTGGAGTATGGATAAGAGATAAGTTTATTATTTATTTATGTAATCATTTAATTGTATCTTCATGATTATTAATGGTCATTAATAAATGCTGAATAACTGTGACTGAGTGAAAGCTGTATGATGAAGGGCAGAATGTTAGACGGGCCTGCGTGCCCATTTCTTAATTCTTTGAAAATAAAGTATGTTTGTTCGTTCTGTCCGCTCTCTCTCTCTCTCTTTCTCTCTTTATCCTTTCTCTCTTTTCTTTCTCACTTGTCTCTCGTCCTCTCTTTTTCTGTCTGTCCCTGTCTTTTTTTCTCTGGTTCTCTCCTTTTCTCGTTCTTTCTCTCTCTTTCTGGCTCTCTTTTCTCTCTGTCTGTCTGTCTCTTTCGTTCTCTCTCTCTCTCTTTCTTTCTCTCTCTATCTGGCTCTCTTTTTCTCCTCTCGCTCTGTCTCTTTTCTCTTTCTGTCTCTGTCTCTTTTCTCTCTGAATGTCTTGTCTCTTTCGTTCTCTCTCTCTCTCTCCCTCTCTCATTCCCTTCCCTACCATTTAAAATCCATAAATAATATTTCATCCTTTAAATCAATATTTACTTGCCTGTAATTACATGTCTACCTAAATATGTACCGGCCTCCCTCACACTTGACTGGCCAGGTACTAAATTTTGTTATACAAGAGCGAAGTTCACTAGGTACTAGTTTGTTACGAAATTATTTTCATAAATGTGATATGACAAGCACTGTTACAAAATGTTGTTTAACAATATAATATTGGTTACCGCCTTTGTTAATTAATTATCTTACATTTGTAAATGCAATAGTTTTAGTTTACTTTCTTAGATGTGATTGTAAAAGTAAGAAATGTAATGTGTATTTTGTATTAAATCGAATTCAGACGTGAATGAAAGAAGAGAGATGAAGGGCAGAATGTTAGACGGGCCTGCGTGCTCAGTTCTTCAACCTTCAAAAATAAACTTCTTCGTTCGTTCTGTCTCATATCTCTTTCTCTCTTTTCTTTCTCTCCCTTAGCCCTTCCTTCCCTCCCTCTCTCCCCTTCTCTCAATTTTTCGCTTCTTCTATTCTTTCTCTCTCTCTTCTCTTCTCTTTCTCTCCCTTCCCCCTCTCTCTCCTTCTGTCTATCTCTCTTTTTCTCTGTCTTCTTTCTCTGATCTCTCTATTTTTCTCTGCTTCTACTCTTTCTCTCTCGTCTGTCTTTCTCTACGTCTCTCCATCTCTCTCTCTCTCTCTCTCTCGCCCTCTCTCTCGTGCTATGTTGTAGCAAATCCGTATGTAGAAATTCTACATAAAATGACATAAAACTCCAAGGCATGACTGACTCAGCCACATTTTTTTTTTATCTTTTTGCACTTAATTTTTTTTTTAAACAGACATAAAAAAAGCAATTGAAACTGAGGCCAAAAAGCAGTTACTTAGACTGGGTCTAAGTATCTCCTCCACTATGGCTCAACCAACCCCTACAGAGAAAAACAAACCACAGGCTGAAGCAACAGAATAGATCGTTGATGGGCACTTCAGAGAGACAAGAACAGTGTCTTGGCTACATATTGGAACTCTAATAGTTTTGTTATTTAACTCAGTCATCTCCCCTGTTGTGTCACTTTGGGTCTGTAAATACTAAACATTTGTTTCCCTTTCTTTCTGTAATCTCAACCTGTTGATAATCCAGTGTATGCTCCCAGTGGTAAAAGCAAAGTGTCATTCACTGAGATTCTCCAGTGATAAAGCCAAGATGTCATTCACTGAGACTCTCTTAAGAACAGGTTCCTCTTCAACAAAGCCAAGTTAGTACATCAAATTCTTTCACGGCATGCCCCGCCTTATCTATGGAACCTGTTTAAATTTAGCCCAAAGTGCAGCCAACGCTTGAACAACATAAGTCTTCCAAAACCTAGACTTGATCTTTACAAGAAAAGCTTTAATTATTCTGCTGCTCATCTTTGGAATACCTTCCCATCCTGTATAAAAAATATAAATTATACTTCTTCCTACAACAACAAACTTTCTCAATATCTATTTGATGTCGACTACATGCCTCCATGAATTATAAAACTTAAAAATTATCTTAGACTGCTCATACAGACACCAAATAATGTTAATTGTTTATTCTGAATAGTCCTGAAATTTTTGGTTAGTAGATAGTCATTTATATATGTGTGTAGTTACTTCTGTACTGAGTGAATGTTTAAGAGCGAAATGTAAATGTTATATTTTATTTTATGTCTCTCAGCTTCAATGTTAGTTATGTTTGTTATATGAACAGCATATTTGTAGAATATCTGGAATAGAGTGAAAGATGTATGATAAAGGGCTGAATGTCAGATAGGCCTGCGTGCCCATTTCTTTACCCTTTTGAAATAAATATCAATCAATCAATCAATCAGTCAATCAATCAATCTCCCATGGTAAAGGCAAGATGTTATTCATTGAGACTCTCACATGGTAAAGTCAAGATGTTATCCACTGAGACTCTCTTTTGGTAAAGTCAAGATGTTATCCACTGAGACTCTCCCATGGTAAAGTCAAGATGTTATCCACTTATACTCTTCCATGGTAAATTCAGGATGTTATCCACTTATACTTTCCCATGGTAAAGTCAAGATATTATCCACTGAGGCTTTCCCATGGTAAAATAAAGATGTTATCCACTGAGACTCTCCCATGGTAAAGTCAAGATATTATCCACTGAGACTCTCCCATGGTTAAGTCAAGATGTTATCCATTGAGTCTCTCCCATGGTAAAGTCAAGATGTTATCCACTGAGACTCTCCTATGGTAAAGTCAATATGGTATCCACTGAGACTCTCCCATGGTAAAGTCAAGATTTTATCCACTGAGACTTTCCCATGGTAAAGTCAAGATGTTATCCACTTATACTGTCCCATGGTAAAGTCAAGATATTATCCACTGAGACTTTCCCATGGTAAAATAAAGATGTTATCCACTGAGACTCTCCCATGGTAAAGTCATAATGTTATCCACTTATACTCTCCCATGGTAAAGTCAAGATGTTATCCACTGAGACTTTTCCGTGGTAAAGTCAAGATGTTATCCACTGAGACTTTTCCGTAGTAAAGTCAAAATGTTATCCACTGAGACTTTTCCGTGGTAAAATCAAGATGTTATCCACTGAGACTTTTCCGAGGTAAAGTCAAGATATTATCCACTGAGACTCTCCCATGGTTAAGTCAAGATGTTATCCATTGAGTCTCTCCTATGGTAAAGTCAAGATGTTATCCACTGAGACTCTCCTATGGTAAAGTCAATATGGTATCCACTGAGACTCTCCCATGGTAAAGTCAAGATGTTATCCACTGAGACTTTCCCATGGTAAAGTCAAGATGTTATCAACTTATACTGTCCCATGGTAAAGTCAAGATATTATTCACTGAGACTCTCCCATGGTAAAGTCAATATGTTATCCACTGAGACTTTCTCATGGTAAACGCATGTTTGTAGTGCAAACATGTTTTCGATTTTCTTCGTAGGGCCTTCAGTTTTCTTTTGTATATAATACTTCCACCACCTTTTATTTCAACCACCCCTCTATCGCCGCTTCCCCTAGCCTCCCTCTAGGCTCTATCTTCTCACCTGTCGCATCTGTATTTTAAGAAGTTTGTATATTTTCTTCTACATGTTAGTTTTTTTTTTACCTAACTTACGTGCATCTGTAGTTCACTTTATGCTCTTGTTCACACATTTACTCACACACATTCACTCACACATTCACTAACATTTCATTATTCAGTATTTGTCTCTCCTAATCTGAAGATCGTGATGGTTATCGAGTCCAGGTACTCCAGAAGTAAGCTCAAGTCTGAGTGTCAGACAACACACTTACTTCCACCGTTCGTCCCAGGTAGGTCTCCTGTCTGAGTGTCAGACAACTCACTTACTTCCACCGTTCGTCCCAGGTAGGTCTCTTGTCTGAGTGTCAGACAACACACTTACTTCCACCGTTCGTCCCAGGTAGGTCTCCTGTCTGAGTGTCAGACAACTCACTTACTTCCACCTTTCGTCCCAGGTAGGTCTCCTATAACCCACTTTACAGTGCCAGAGTATGTGGGCATGTCGACGCTTGTCTGATGTGCCACACCGCACCTGGAGGTCACCTGTCCCAGAACTTCACGCTACGCCGTCCCATGACATCCACAGAGGACCTTCTTTGAGCTCAGAACATACTTCTCACTTCCTGCAGTCGCAGTAGCTTTGTGTGCGCAGTCGCTGGATGCCAGAGTCGCAAAATACTTGACAAACCCATCATTTTAAATAATTACTAATTGTGTTCCAGGGGTACAAGTAATGATACAAGTGTAATGAAATAATATTCATAATCCAAACTCCTTTTATCATCATCATCATCATCATCATGCCGGGTAGTCATACTCCTCCATAAATCCCAGTCCTTGATATTTCTGAGTAGCTCTGTTGCTGATTTCTTTCCATGCCACAATGTCAGGCCTTCTAACATCTGCTCCCTTGGTCGTCCTCTGCCTCTCTTGCCTCGAGTTTTGCCAGTTGTTATGATGTTTTCCAGTTTCTCTCTTCTCATCACATGGCCCAAGAATGATGACCGCCTTTTCCTTATCTTTGTTATTATACTACGTTTTTTGTTAGCTTGTCTCAGACACTGCTCATTAGTTACCTTGGCTGTCCATGAGATCCTCATCATTCTTCTCAAGAACCATGTCTCTGTAGCCTCCAGTGACTTATTCATTTTCCTGAAGAAGAACAAGAACAAGAACAAGAACAATACGAAGAAGAAGAACAACAACAGCAATAAGAAGAAGAACAAGAACAAGAAGAACAAGAACAAAAATAAGAGGAACAGGAAGAAGAAGAAGAAGAATAAGAAGAACAATAGCAAGAACAAGAATATTGCTTGCTTTGATATACCTAAGAGCAATTTAAAAATAACGGCAGTGGCAAGCCAGGTAATCACTGGTGGGAAGTGTGAAAGAAATAAAGCAAGCCAGGTAATCACTGGTGGGAAGTGTGAAAGAAATAAAGCAAGCCAGGTAATCACTGGTGGGAAGTGTGAAAGAAATAAAGCAAGCCAGGTAATCACTGGTGGGAAGTGTGAAAGAAATAAAGCAAGCCAGGTAATCACTGGTGGGAAGTGTGAAAGAAATAAAGCAAGCCAGGTAATCACTGGTCTGAAGTGTGAAAGAAATAAAGCAAGCCAGGTAATCACTGGTGGGAAGTGTGAAAGAAATAAAGCAAGCCAGGTAATCACTGGTGGGAAGTGTGAAAGAAATAAAGATCGACGTAAAGCAGGCATGGAAAGAGATAAGGGCATACAGTTTTATAAAACTCAGGGAACTATTGGAGATGCGAAAGAGAGAGAGAGAGAGAGCATATAGAGAGCATAGAAAGGGAGCATAGAGAGAAATCATAGAGAGAGAGTATAGAGAGAGAGCATAGAGAGAGAGCATAGAGAGAGAGCATAGAGAGAGCATTGAGAGCATAGAGAGACAGCATATAGAGAACATAGAGAGAGAGCATAAAGAGAGAGAGCACTGCTCTAATTATAGAAAATTAATGCCATTTACCTAACACTCTTGTGCTGCTTCTATAATTAGAGCAATGCTCTCTCTCTCTCTCTCGCTCTCTCTCTTCTCTATTATCTTTCTCATTCACACACACACACACTCTCTCTCTCTCTCTCTCGATCGTGTCATATTTCTCCTGTCTGTTTTTTCAGCTTTCTAGACACAGCTTGAATGTTCTGCACGCCAGCTTTAACTGCCCATTCAGTCTTGTCAAGAGAGTTTTTGTTTGACGTGTACATTGCCAGCTTGCACTTTTCTGCGCGAGGTAAAAGCCAAACTGGCAACGTAATGAGCTTCAAATTTATTCAGTTAGGACTTCTGGAAAAAAACCGTAAAGTTTCAAATAAGTTTAGAGAAAGCAAATTTGAACCTAGAGATAACAGTTATAGTGGTTTTCTAAACTTTCCTTCAATCGCTGCCGATACAGAAACTTATTTGTTTAGTGAAATTCCAAAGAAATTACAATTTTCATGATGGGAATTTACTACAAGAAGTTGAAATTAAATTTGCTGATAAATTTTGGAGATGGTTTTCATCATTCACGTGCATTGAAGTTCGACAGCTGTTACTTTTAAAATCTATTTGAAAAAAAAAACTGGTTTGGGGGGGGGGGGGTTAGGTTAAGAGTTTTAAGTAAAATTCACGTGTTCATTACTCTATACCTCAGCTTACATGTGTTACGGCTTTAAACAAATAAGCCATTATAATGTAGCTTCTCTCCAGCTCCTTGTGTGATACACTCTCCAGCATAATATACACTCTCCAGCACACTATATGATACACTCTCCGGCATAATATATGCTCTCCAGCATGTGTGATACACTCTCCAGCAAACTAAATGATACACTTTCCAGCACACTATATGATACACTTTCCAGCATAATATACACTCTCCAGCATATGTGATACACTCTCCAGCATAATATACACTCTCCAGCATATGTGATACACTCCAGCATAATATACACTCTCCAGCATATATGACACACTCTCCAGCACACTATATGATACACTCTCCAGCACACTATATGATACACTCTCCAGCACACTAAATGGATCACTCTCAAGCACAATTTGTGATGCACCCTCCTTCAAACATTGATACCAAGTTCTTGTTACACTAACCTGACCTGTGAGTTCACAGGTTGGTAAAAATATGTATATACATCTTCACTGAGTTTTCCTCCTACTAAAAATAGACAAGACTGTCATCTATCTATCTATCTATCTATCTATCTATATCTATCTATCTATCTATCTATCTATCTATCTATCTATCTATCTATCTATCTATCTATCTATCTATCTATCTATCTATATCCCCCAAACCTCCATTTTAGAAAATAAAATCCTCCGAACTGAAACTCCTGTCTTTGTTAGATTCAAGTATTTTGAAACATTACCTTCCGTGTACCGAAGTGAATGTGCAACCTTCTTGCTCACTTTCCAGACCAGGTGGAGAAAACGAGTGGAGACTAAATACTCATCTTCCAGGTAAATGAGAGAACAGTCAGGCCTTCTAATAGTGTAGTTCTCTGCCAGGTTGTAAATTTTTAAGTCATGATAGATATTATTTTCCATATAAAACACACTACTGCAACGTTATAGCCTTCACCTTCTTCGTATAAAAAAGGAAAGTGGAGAGAAAGAAAGCATAGGGAACATAAAAGCCACACCGATTTTGTCGTGTCAGCCACAAACAGTTGGAGGAATCTAAACTTTAGAAGTGTATTTTTTTAATCTTTTTTTTTGTTTGTTTTTGTTATCACAAAATGTCTTCTGCACCTTCTGTGTTCGAGGTTGTTGGTCACATCAGGTCCTGATCCCTGTAGACATGCCAAAGCCCGCAGTCCTCTCCAGATCCTGATCCCTGTAGACATAGCAAAGCCCGCAGTCCTCTCTAGATCCTGATCCCTGTAGACATGGCAAAGCTCGCAGTCCTCTTCAGATCTTGATCCCTGAAGACATGGCAATGCTCGCAGTCCTCTCCAGATCCTGATCCCCGTGGACATGGCAAAGCCCGCAGTCCTCTCCAGATCCTGATCCCTGTAGACATGGCAAAGTCCGCAGTCCTCTCCAGATCCTGATCCGTGTAGACATGGCAAAGCCCGCAGTCCTCTCCAGATCCTGATAGGAGCCCCAAAGCTTTTGCCCCAGGCTCGTATCCTCTGGCCATGTCTCACGCCTCAGGTCACCATGGTTACAACGTGCCTGCTGCAATATTTTGTCTAACAAGTGAACTTTATTTTCCTGAAGGAGGTAACATCAGACAAACGCAGAGGATTACAATGGACCCTTGACACAGTGCTGGAGGACCTTGACTTTGCTGACGACATTTGTTTATTATCAAGCAGTCACAAAGATATGCAAGATAAAATAAACAAGTTAACCCAGAATGCAAACAACATAGGACTAAAGATCAACGTAGGAAAGACAAAGTTAAAGAACCAAATGTGAACAACAGAAATGTACTCAGAGTAGATAGCAGGTTAGTGGAGGAGGTCAACGAATTTGTATACCTTGGCAGCAGAGTAGTAGAATATGGAGACAGCACAGAGGACATCAACAGCAGACTTACTAGAGCAAACCAGGCTTTTGCAGTGCTGCAGACTATATGGAAATCAAAAAAACTAAGCATAAATTTGAAAATCAGGCTATTTAAGAGTAATGTTCAAAGTGTACTACTCTATGGAAGTGAATGCTGGAAAACCATAGAAAACAAGTTGAATTCTTTCCAGACTAAATGTTTACGAAGAATTAGAAAAATATTTTGGCCAAACACCATAAGAAATAACATCTTGTTGGCAGAAATGTAGATGAAACCACTGACAACAATTATTGAGGAAAGACGCTGGCGATGGTTGGGACATGTGCTCCGAATGACTGACAACTCACTACCAAAAATAGCACTAAGATGGACACCACAGGGGAGCAGAAGTAAGGGTAGACCAAAAGAGACATGGGGAAGAACAACAGAAAGGATGATGAGCAATAGAGGGCTCACCTGGGCAAGAGCAGAAAAAAAGGCGAAGGACAGGCAATTGTGGAGGACCCTTGCGGAAGCCCAATGTGCCCTGGGCACTTAAGGTTCAGAGAGAGAGAGAGAGAGAGAGAGAACTTTATTTTCCACAATTTCTAGCGTTAACTTCCAGAATTTTTGTTTGATTGTTTTTTCCTTTCTTTTTGTATCCAGCAGCGGTCAAATCTAGGGGGTTTCACAAACGTGAGATTGATTTGTTGCTTGAATATCTGCATGGAATGCTGTGACAGAGACGGTCAAATCTAGGGGGTTTCACAAGCGTGAGGTTGATTTGTTGCTTGAATATCTGCATGGAATGCTGTGACAGAGACGGTCAAATCTAGGGGGTTTCACAAGCGTGAGGTTGATTTGTTGCTTGAATATCTGCATGGAATGCTGTGACAGAGACGGTCAAATCTAGGGGGTTTCACAAACGTGAGGTTGATTTGTTGCTTGAATATCTGCATGGAATGCTGTGACAGAGACGGTCAAATCTAGGGGGTTTCATAAACGTGAGGTTGATTTGTTGCTTGAATATCTGCATGAAATGCTGTGACAGAGACGGTCAAATCTAGGGGGTTTCACAAAAGTGAGGTGATTTGTTGCTTGAATATCTGCATGAAATGCTGTGACAGAGGCGTGTCGCTCTGCCTACACCCTAGTCTTGCAGGTGGCCATTCTCCTGTTTCAAAAGCGGTTTATATGTTTCAGAAGCGCCAGGTGACAAATGTTAACATCTATGACCCTGTCGTCGCTGCACCGTCTGTATAACTCAGCCTGGTACAATATAGGCACCTAACTCTGAATCTTGTCTTGTGCTATCTCCCTGTAACTGCGAGCTGTTGTTCTTTGCAGCCGATGCTGTAGAGATGTTGAGGCACAGCATGGTATCGGCGTGGGAGCCGGTTATGGCGGCGGCTACTTTTTCAGTCCCGGAGTACAGCTAAAAACCAGGGGGTGTGCAATGCTTCTTTAGCAGACTCCACCACCATGGGGACTGGCGATCCTTGCCCCGTTAGCTAGGCTAGGCATGTTACTGGGGGTACCAACGGAGAGGTAGGACAGGGTCTTGATCAGCTATGGTTCGCTAACCCTGACGCTGGCATATCAGCTATGGTTCGCTAACCTTGACTCTAGAATATCAGTTAGTGGTCGGTGATTTTTTTCTCATCGGACAGCGCCTTCATTCCCCAACTCTGAATTCATATTCATTATTCAAGTCATTGCCATGGCTTTTTCTTTTGTGGAGACATCACAATGCAGCTATCAAGGAAATTTGACAGTACGACAAGGTGAAATTTATTCGATGGAACGACGATAATGGATACTGGATGGATGATAAATACACTGAAAAAATATGCATTGAGTCCAGACATCAAGCAGTCAGGCCATACAGGTGACACAAAGCTTCCACTCCATACAAACAGTCAAGTTATACAGCTGATATGAAGCTTCCATTCCAGACAAACAGTCAGGTTATACGGGTGATATGAAGCTTCTTTTCCAGACAAACAGTCAGGTTATACAGGTGATATGAAGCTTCTTTTCCAGACAAACAGTCAGGTTATATAGGCGATATAAAGCTTCCATTCCAGACAAACAGTCAGGTTATACTTCTTCTTCTTCTTCGTTCGCTTCTACCACCAAGACCGCCCTGTGATCCTACTGAATTTACTCCTGTGGTCCTCGTTAAGTCCCGTGGTCTCCTGTGTGGTCCCCGAAAGGACCACACGAGATCCCCGAGAGGACCACAAGGGGTTCAGAGTATCGTACGGCTTTAGCCTGTATTCTTGGTGGGTCTCTGAAGCGGATTGCGTGACACCGTGGTTTTCGTTGCACCAGTTTAGTCTAGAGTTGGAGTTTCTCACCGGAAAACCTCGACGTGTTTTGAGATACCCGTGTATCACCGCCGGGTGAGAGGTGGTTGCCCATCCAGTCCAGAGTTGGACTTTCTCACCGGAAAACCTCAGCATGATTAGGATACGCAAACATCCCCGCCGGGTGAGAGGTGGTTGCCTATCTAGACTGCCCTGGTCCAGTGTCTCCGACTTCAGCATTTTGTGGTCGTGGCCGCTACCCTTCCTAGTTGTAACCAGGATGGAGCTTTTGTCCAGGAGGACGAATCCTCGCCACTAGTGACTTCCACCCCTGGGTTGAAGCCGGTTTAGGCATATTATCCCAGTATGGGCGTATATCAGGCGTTACCGACCTCTAGAGCGGAGGTGGCATGACATGTCTAGCCATCAAGTTCCACCCCTGGTGTGTGCCGGTTTAGGCATATTTCACCAGTGTAGGTGTATTTCGGACGTGGCCGGCCTCTAGAGCAGAGGTGTCGTGGTATGTATAGCTCTCGTAGCGATACTACTGGACATACCGATTAAACTTAACTTTATCCTTTCCACCACCTTTTCACATCGGCACCGCACAGCAACCTTTATTTCTTTTCCGCAGTTTCTTCCTTGACCGGGAGAGGCTTCACTCCACGCGCGGCATTCGAAGAGTCTCACCAGCAGTGTCTTAACCTCTGGGACAAGCCGGTTCATGCATTTCACCCGATATGAGTGCACTTAGGACGTGGCCGACCTCCAGACCAGAGGTGCCATGATTTGACTGTTTGCTTCGCTTTATCCTTTCTACCACCTTTTCCGGAGTGATACTGCTCGGCAACCCCGTTTGCACCTTTCTTCATTGGACGGGAGGAGCACTGCTCCACGCACGGCAGCTGAAGAATCTCGCCAACAGTGCAGTCATGTTATACAATCGATATAAAGCTTCCATTCCAGACAAACAGTCATGTCATACAGCTGATATGAAGCTTCCATTCCAGACAAACAGTCAGGTCATACAGCTGATATGAAGCTTCCATTCCAGACAAACAGTCTGGTCATACAGGTGATATGAAGCTTCCATTCCAGACAAACAGTCATGTCATACAGCTGATATGAAGCTTCCATTCCAGACAAACAGTCAGGTTATACAGGTGATATAATTCTTCCATTCCAGACAAACAGTCAGGTTATACAGGTGATATAAATCTTCCATTCCAGACAAACAGGTGAACAATACTTCGGACTAAACATGTTGACAATTCTCGGCTCCTAGTACAGCCAACAACTCTATAATACAGAGACAAACACATCTGCACCAGTCAAGCGTCCATTTCGCACCTTTTTTACAGTGACATACCTGGAAGGGCACTCTTTTAAAGCTCCATGATGATGAGATTATTACAGTTGTACCTACAAGGTAAATTTCATTTTCTGGAATCACCTGGAGAAAGTACAATTTCTTAGGCGCTAAACCGTTATGATATGATGGTAGTGTCTTATTTGTCCTAAGTGAAGTGTATTTTTTATATAAAAATAGACAGTTATAGCAGAGGACTACTTATGGGTGTCATCTAGAGTGAACCCAGTGAGACAAAGGTTGCCAGCATAGAGTGAATCTAGTTAGACAAAGGTTGCCGCATAGAGTGAACCCAGTGAGACAAAGGTTGCCAGCATAGAGTTAACCCAGTGGGACAAAGGTTGCCAGCATAGAGTGAATCTAGTTAGACAAAGGTTGCCAGCATAGAGTGAACCCAGTGAGACAAAGGTTGCCAGCATAGAGTGAATCTAGTTACACAAAGGTTGCCGCATAGAATGAACCCAGTGAGACAAAGGTTGCCAGCATAGAGTGAACCTAGTGAGACAAAGGTTGCCAGCATAGAGTGAATCTAGTTACACAAAGGTTGCCGCATAGAGTGAACCCAGTGAGACAAAGGTTGCCAGCATAGAGTGAACCCAGTGAGACAAAGGTTGCCAGCATAGAATGAACCCAGTGAGACAAAGGTTGCCAGCATAGAGTGAACCCAGTGAGACAAAGGTTGCCAGCATTGGGAGAACCTAGTGAGACAAAGGTTGCCAGCATAGGGAGAACCTAGTGAGACAAAGGTTGTCAACATAAAATGAACCTAGTGAGAGGAACATTATCAACATAGAGTTAGCTTAGTGAGACGAAGGTTGTCAACATAGAGTGAGCTTAGTGATACAACTGTTGTCAACAGAGAATGAACCTAGTAAGACAAAGGTAGCCAGCATAGGATGAACCTAGTAAGACAAAGGTTGCCAGCATAGGATGAACCTAGTAAGACAAAGGTTGCCAGCATAGGATGACCTAGTAAGACAAAGGTTGCCAGCATAGGATGAACCTATTAAGACAAAGGTTGTCAACATACCTCCGTCAGTCTTTTAATACCCTTGGATGAGATGCAATGAGTTCTCGACTTAGGACTGAAATATGATCTGATGAAGTCGATCTGGTCAAAAGTTGAAAATTATAAAGCACTGAGAAACATTTATGTGAACTGTCTACTTTGTGCAGTATTCCACAGCTCGCTTCAGTTTTATGTTTATCTGTTACTTGTTATGGACTGAGTGGCTAGACCCTCGGTCTACTAAATCCTTTAGTACTGGGTTCAAGTCTTAGCAATGAAAAATTTTCTGATACCATCACACTAAAAAAAAGGGCCCCGATGTCCACCCAGCCTCTAAAAATGGGTACCAGAGAATTCTGGGAAGGTAAATGCGGCCTAGCGTGATACTGACCATATCAGACTTTCATGTGCTGAAGGACTTGGAAATACGGGCCTAACATCGTATCCCCAAGATGCCTTAATGACGTGGAGACAGAGAGTAGTTTTATGCTTGAAGTAAATAAATACTTGGACCAAATAAGAAAATACGTAAATAAATACATTCATGGGAAGTTCGTCATAATTTCAAACGACCATAAATCGAATAGACGCAAATCGAACACTACATGTAATCTATCTCTTGCTGACGGCTACAAGATAATGCTTGCACAACCATTTTGATCTCTCCATTTCAAATCAGCCAGGTCACAGCGACCTATCCGTAGGCCATAACCAAGTCCTGTCTGCTGTTATTATTTCCAGAACAACAGGGGATTACTAATTAGCCCCTCATGGAGGCCCATTTTCATGTCAGGGGGCCTACCTAAGCCAAAAGTTAAACCGCTCGCAGCCAGGACTTCGTGACATCAGATTCCATCTTCATTTTCTTTTGTTCTTGCTTCAAGACCAGAGGTTGTCTTCGATCTAACGAATTCACATTTTTCTGAATGTGGCGGCCGCTGACAGACCCGACAGAGAAGGGAAGACTCTGCCAAGTGAAGAAAACACAGGCAGCTAGTTCTGGTTTCTCTGATGGAATACTACAAACATTACGTAACACAGGTCTTATGCTTGAGGGGGGGGGGGCCGAATTTCGACAAAATTATTTGAACGTTTTCAGTAATCCAGTAGGTTGACAAGCCTGGTTGTATGTGTGTCTGTGCTTGCGAGCAGGGTTACCGAGGGGAGGGGGGGGGGGTACAGCTGGGGCATTATTCCAGGGAAGAGAGAGTTTTCTCTGATTTAATTGTGGGCACAGAGGCCTGGAGGGGTCATAAGTGGATGAAAAAAAAAATCGGTTTGGGGGGAGGGGGTGGATGTAGTGACTTACAAGATTCTCTGGGCGACTGTGTGTGTGAGAGAGATAGGGAGGGAGGGAGTGGAGAGAAAGGGGAGAGAGAGGGGGGGGAGAAGAGAGTGAAATAGAGGGTAAGAGACAGAAATAGAGGGAGAGTTAGAGGAAGAGAGAGAGAGGTGGAGACGGAGAGGATGAGAGTGAGGGAAAGAGACAGAGAGAAGGAGAGAGCGGGAGATAGGGAGAGAAGATAGATCGAGCGGGAGAGAGAGATATTACTCTCATTCACACATACACAATTATACGACATTTTGTTACAGTAATTCTTTCTATCATATCTACAAAGCTTTGTCTTCTTCTTCTGCTAACGCTCTAACACGATAAGCTGTTCTTCTTTGAACAACGCAACATCCCCTCTCAAGATATCAGCCATGGCCCTACAATTGCCCCTGGATTACTAATGGTGGCAGTCATCTTTAAATGCTGTTTAACGATGGGGCCTTATATAGCACAAACATGTCTCCTGTACGAACCAATCAGATAGCTCGATCTGAAGAAATCTGAACCAATAAAACTTCGCCTAATATCTTGCTCTATGATATCCGCCAAACGTTTATTTACTTATTTATTTATCACGTTATTTTCATTTTCGATTTACGACATTTTTACTTTGCGATATGTTTATCGAAACATAATCTGTCGCAAGTCTAAGAGTTCCTGTATATCGTGTAAAAACAAATTAAACTACACGGACCAGATAAAGATCTCTTGGATATAGATAAGTTATGTTCTTTAATATAGATAAGATATGCTGGATAATATAGATAAAGATCTATTGGATAATACAGAGAAAGATCTATTACATAATATAGATAACATCTGCTGGATAACATAGATATGATTTGTCGGATAATATAGATAAGATCTGGTGGATAGTGTAGAAAAAGATATGTTGGATAATACAGATAAAATATGTTGAATAATATATGTGTAGGATTCAAAACTTGGTCAGCGTAGGAAGATCTTTGGCCATCCCCGCCCCTCCCCACACCCACACCCACACCACACCTACCTACCCACCCCCGAAGATCTTGCCCTTGATATTTTGAAGCAAATTTGGTCGATGACCAACTGCACTCAGTGAAATTAAAAGCAAGAAAGAAAGAAAGAAAGAAAGAAAGAAAGAAAGAAAGAAAGAAAGAAAGAAAGAAAGAAAGAAAGAAAAGAATCATTCATTCATTCATTTGCATGTCCCTTGCGGAACTTTGCCTCCCAAACAGCACTCCTGTAGGCCTCTCGGTTGTGAGCAAGATGGCCTGCTGCTGTTGCATCCATTTCCAGATCGTCAACGATGTCTTGCAGCCATCTTCGTCTTGGTCTTCCTCTTTTTCTTTTTCCCATTATGTATCCTTCCAATACGGTCTTCTCTAAATTATCATGACGTTTAATGTGTCCAAAATATTTCAGTTTTCTCTCTTTAATCCTCTTCACTAGCCAGCCTTCTTCAATATTAAGCTCTTGTAGTATAGATATATTTGTTCTTTTTTGTGTCCACGATATTTGGAGAACTCTTCTGTAGCATTTACATTCAAAGGCATTTATGTGTTTCTCAGCTGTTTTGTTAAGTGTCCAGGTCTCACAGGCATATGTTGCTATGGGAAAGATGCATGCCCTTAAAGAATACAAATTTATTTATTAATCTTCCGAAGAGTAAACGTCGACTATTTTCATCAGTTCTAGTAAGTCTGCTGCTGATGTCCTTTGTGCTGTCTCCATTTTCTACTACTCTACTACCAAGATATACAAATTCGCTGACCTCCTCCACTAACTTGCTATCTACATTTCTGTTGTTCACATTTTGCTTCATTAACTTTTAATTAGCTCAGGGCTCACCTGGGCAAGAGCGGAATACAAGACAAACACAGGCATTTGTGGAAAACCCTTGCGGAAGCCCCATTTGCCTTGGGCACTTAAGGTTCTGAGAGAGAGAGAGAGAGAGAGAGAGAGAGAGAGAGAGGGATAGAGAGAGAGAGAGAGCGAAAGAGAGAGAGTATTCGAAGCGACATTTTTTCTTTGACATTTCTGAAATTCTCTCTCTCTCTCTCTCTCTCTCTCTCTCTCTCTCTCTCAATTCTTAACCCTTTTGAAATAAAGATCAATCAATCAATCAATCGATCAATCAATCAATCTCTCTCTCTCTCTCTTCTCACTGACAATTTTTGTACAGTAAACCCAGCTGTAGAAATGGGTACCTGGCTTCTTCTGGAGTTGGAGATGGAAAGGCGGCCAAGCGTGATACTGACCATATCACCCTCTAGTGTGCTGACAGGTCAAGGAAAATATGGGCACTAACACCATATCCCTATGTGCCTCTAAGGCATGACAGGATTACCTTTACCTTTACCTTTTACACATTGGATAAGTGCTCTTCTCACTGATAGGGTTTGTACAGTACACATTGGATAAGTTCTCTTCTCACTGACAGGTTTTGTACAGTACACATTGGATAAGTTCTCTTCTCACTGACAGGTTTTGTACAGTACACATTGGATAACTTCTCTTCTCACTGACAATTTTTGTATAGTACACATTGGATAAGTTCTCTTCTCACTGACAATTTTTGTATAGTACACATTGGATAACTTCTCTTCTCACTGATAGGGTTAGTTACAGTACACACTGTGTTGACGTGGATGTACACAGAACTTAACACCCTCTGCCCTGTCCGTCCCCCCCCCCCCGACCCCCGGGTTGGTACGGAGCTCCCAGCCGCTGTTCTGTGTGGCTGATCTGAGAACTTGCTTTCAGTCAACGAGAATAAATAGCTCTCCCCCCTCTAGCGCTAACCAGCCCGAGGTCAGCAACGAGACAAAGATTCGCACAAATTTCAATGGCATGGAAGATGAGACTTCTTTACGCGCAAGTATCGATGAATTGCAAGACTCTGTCATCAGATTTGTACAACATGGCAGGATGGCTAATCAGGCACAGCCGGTGGTGCCATTCGATGTGGGAGTCTTGTCTTAGCAGTTTTATTGTTCTCTGGTTTTTTGTTTAGGGCAAATGTTGCCTCCCGTCGCCTGTAATCTGACTGCTGTTTGCGTGGTTGCTGTCTTCAGCTGTTGCTGGTGTCTTTTTGTTGTTTTAGCTCTTGTCTCTTGACTTGAATTTCTGTTGCTGCTACCAATAGTTTCAGTGAAGCGATCTGACCATCTAAAGCAGTGGCCCCCAAATAACAAAATCCCACGGACACTCTGCTGTTTCAAAATCCGTCCCACGGACCCCAATATTTCGGAAAAGTTTCAAAATCTCTTTGGTAGCTATGTGCTTTAACATGTTGTTGGCAGAAATGCAGATGAACCCACTGACAGCATTTACTGAGGAAAGATGCTGGCGATGGTTGGGACATGTGCTCCGAATGACTGACAACTCACCACCAAAAATAACACTAAGATGGACACCACATGGGAATAGAAGCAAGGGTAGACCCAAAGAGACATGGAGAAGAACAACAGAAAGGATGTTGAGCAATAGGGGGCTCACCTGGGCAAGAGCAGAAAAAAAGGCGAAAGACAGGCATTTGTTGAAAACCCTTGCAGAAGCCCCATGTGCCCTGGGCACTTAAGGTTCAGAGAGAGAGAGAGAGAGAAAGAGGTATGTGCTTTAAATGCACAATTTTTTTTTCAGAAAATGTGGGTAACCTTTAATGAGTAAACGCTACACTAAAACGGTAGAGACTTGGTGAATTGTTCAGAATGACAACGTTGTAGTTAAGAAGAAAACAGTCAGCAATTAACACCGGTGTTTGTTCTGACAAAAGAACAGAATATGAAATGTTTGGCAGCTAACAGCCAAACTGTGGTCAGAGATGTCATGTCTCATTTTATTCCGTACACTCGCGCCCATATCTGGTTCAATATTTCCTATTTTTAATGTCAGACCTGGACCAACATCAAGGCCGATTCATGTGCTTGTTCTTCATGTAACAAAATGTCGAAAACGTTCACAAAGGTATGTGGGACAAAAGGGAACGAGGTACTTCAAGACTTTCTAGTCAACCTTCTTATAATCTGAGGGAAAAAAAAAACTTTTACCCAGAAACAATCCAGTTCCCATTATTTGACAATTATTTTCCATGAACCATGATATCCTTACTGCTTGAGGAGGATTTTAAACATTAAACGGCAGGACAAGATCAGGAACGAGGAAGTCTAGAAAAGGGCAGGACAAGAACCTATGAACCTACATATCATACCTAGGAAGTGGAGGTGGATTGGCCACACTCTAAGGAAACCTGACACCAGCATAGCAAGACAGGCACTGATATGGAATCCTCAAGGAAATAGAAAACGAGGAAGACCTAGACTTACTTGGAGAAGAGAAATGATGACAGTGCTCAGAGACAAGGGATACACATGGAAGGAAGCAGAGAATAATTCCAAGAACAGGGATGACTGGAGAGCCTTTATCAGTGGCCTGTGCTCTCAAGGGAGTGAAAGATGATGATTATGATGATGATGATGATATGTCAACAGCGTCATCTTTCTCTTTCAGGGACAGACTGTCACCTGTACAGCATCACCATATGAAAACATACCAAGACCGGCCTAGACATCGGTTGTTTAACAACTCACAGTGAATTTTTTTTTAAAGAAAGGACACTGAGTTTTGTCACGGACCCCCATGGGATCGCCCGCCAAACCCGGGGGCCAACCGACCACGAATTGGGAACCAATGGTCTAAAGTTTAGAAAGCACGTGAGTTTGTTTATCCTGTTGTTAGCAGGTACATTTAGCTTTTGGATGGTTTCTTGGAAACACTTCGCCAGAAAGATGGCACTGGACTGATCTTTCTCACGTGACTTTCCTCCTTTTCTCTCTTAATGACCTTGTGCCTACTCTGCTGTGCCTGGCCTAACGCACAAGGTGTCCATAAATTATTCATCTGATAACACTTGTCCTTTAAAAAAAAAATGGCAATCAAGTGTAATGCAGTTACTTTGTAGTAACATCAAATCAGAATTTTTTCACCCCCTTGATTTATCACATTATTCCCCCCTCCTCCCGCGCGAGGTTGGCAACACTCCGTACCATCATGCAATGCGACAAAACAGTTAAAAATGGCCACCATACAAAAAAAAGGCAATGCTCATCTGAGGTTATGGCGAAGCAAGATCTCCTGTAACTGTTAGGAGTTCTTATAGGAAAGAATTCAAGAAGGATCCGCTTACTGACTGTAATCATGTGACTTTTCTTTCCGAAACACTTTTTTTTTGTATTTTAGATATTTTGTTATATAATCAGGTGAACAATTTCTGGACACCCTGTAGAGCAATTCTCAATTCTAAAACTGCAGTTGTGTCATCGAAAATGTTATACATGAAGTTGTTATTTCCCGGCTGTTTACCCGAGAAATTCATAACCGAAGCTGTTAGTTCTCACCTGCATACCAGAGAAACGTATATGTGTTGCTGTTAGTTCCCTGTTATAGACCCGAGAAATGTGTACATGAACTTGTTAGTTCCAGGTTTATTTTTTTTAAATCTGAGAGTTTAAACTTGAAGCTGTTGATGTTTTAAAAGGGGACAAAATATTGACTTAAAATCGAATACCGTATAAACAGGCCTGCAACAGATTTGAGAACAGCTATGCCTAGAACTATAATAAAAAATAATGTGTGTAACTGCTAATTTAATCTTACATGTGTCGTAGAATATGCTACATTGTTTGAAAACTACAATAATGCGCTACAGCTCTGTACAGTGAAAGCCATTGTACTTTGACTACAAGTTTTGTCCGTGCTACGAGAGGGTGATAAGACGAACATCTGCAATACAGCATGATCCACACAGACCAGACAGTTCTCTGTTTGTCCCTGTCTGGCAGCATGCCATCACGTGATTTGATTATTCAGTCTGGGAGCCTTCAGACGGTTTCCTTGCTTTCTCAGCATGTCAGAGAAATGACTCCCCAAACAACATCGAACAGATCTATTCAGCTCATGGGTCATCAAGGGAATGACCAAACAAGGCAAGACAAGCAGAGACTTCATCTCCACACTCAGAATGGGTCTAGAAGATTGGGCAAGATCTGGCCGTGCTTGTTCACGTTTGGAAAGCTTTTAACAATATCAAGGGCGTAGCTCCAGTGCTAGATATGAAAAGGTGTGTACAGTTTTACGTAAAAAAGAAGTATAGAAAAACCTGTTACGCCATGGAGGCACCTATGGGATATTGTGTCTGTACCCATACTTTCCCTCAATATACAGATAATACTATATATAACGTTTGTTTAAGCCATATATATATATAACTATACTAGAGTATCAGGCAAAATAGAAATCTACATTAACACAGAGGCCAACCATTTTGTTCCCGGTACCTTATTGTTAAAGACTTTAGATAGATATTATTGTTTGCATGGTTCAGTGGTTTCATAGCACAAGATTCAGGTTACAGAAATAATTGTTAGAACAACACAGTAAGTAATAATCTATTAAATTAATTTTATAATCTCTCTCTCCTTCTCTCCCTCCCTCTCTCCCTCTCCCCCCTTCCCTCTCTCACCTTTTCTCTCTCTCCTTCTCTCTCTCCCTCTCCCCCTCTCTCTCTCTTTCTCTTACATTTCCTCACTAGATACTGCATTTCTTATACATCTGAGATAGGATATAACATCTCACACATATTTTCCTCACAAGATATAACATCTCACACACATTTTCCTCACAAGATATAACATCTCACACACATTTTCCTCACAAGATATAACATCTCACACTCATTTTCCTCACAAGATATAACATCTCACACACATTTTCCTCACAAGATATAACAGCTCACACGTTTTCCTCACAAGATATAACATCTCACACACATTTTCCTCACAAGATATAACATCTCACACACATTTTCCTCACAAGATATAACATCTCAGACACATATTCCTCACAGGATATAACATCTCACACATATTTTTCTCACAAATATAACATCTCACACACATTTTCCTCACAAGATATAACATCTCACACATATTTTTCTCACAAATATAACATCTCACACACATTTTCCTCACAAAATATAACATCTCACACAAATTTACCTCACAAGATGTAACATCTCACATTTATTTTCCTCACGAATATAACATCTCACACGCATTTCCCTCACAAATTTAACATCTCACACACATTTTCTGCACAAGATATAACATCTCACACACAATTTCCCAAAAGATATAACATCTTACACACATCTGGTCACAAGATATGACATCTCAGACACATTTTCTCACAGGATAAAACATCTCACACACATTTCCCAACAGGAAATATGTGAGATATATCTCACAGCGATTCTCTCACACATGATACAATCCCACACACACGTTCACTCATACGATGTCTAAAACTAGATTTATTATTCCCCCCCCCCCCCCCCCCCCACCAACAATCTTACCTCTTGAAAAATAAACACACAAACAAACACTCACATAAATCTCTGTTGTGTATTCTTTCCCTTATTTTAACCTGTCTGTAACCATGCGCTTTGAACATCAGATCTCACCCAGGGGGTACTAGTTCGAATCCTGATAGGGCCTAGGGTTTCGTTGCTGTCGGCTGAAAAAAAAAAAAACTCACACCCCAGAACGCACACTCTATGTCGACTGCTTCAGGTTGGTGGTCCTATTCCTTGAGCTTAACACACGCAAAACTCCACAGAATATAAGATCTGTGGAAGCTCCCACGCTGTATTATATTTAGCGTGTTAAATTTCGTTAACTCCACAGAATATAAGATCTGTGGAAGCTCCCACACTGTATTATATTTAGCGTGTTAAATTTCGTTAACTCCACAGAAAATAGGATCTGTGGAAGCTCCCACCTGTATTATATTTAGCGTGTTAAATTTCGTTAACTCCACAGAAAATAGGATCTGTAGAAGCTCCCACACTGTATACAGCAGTTCTTACGTGTCCGCATGTTGCCTACCAATCTTTGAAATATTCTTTCACTGTATACAATCTATTTCTTATTTTTAATGTAGCTTAACATTCCCTCTAAACCACTCACAGCATAATATTTCATTCACACAATGTCCAAGATTTAAACCGCTTCCATGAGGTGACGAGAGCTTCACCGTGACTTCAGCCATGGCTTCTGGCCGCTGTCAGACCTCTCTGAGAGAATGTTTCACTTCGTTTCTCACAGAAACTGCCACTTCCCTCATGTTTAGCCCCCTCCACACAACCCAGCACGTTCCGCCCCTGGTTTTATGAGGTTTCCAAGGAATCGGTTCAGACAGACCATGTCAAGTTTATCGTTGGTTTAGCTGGCACTTCCAAACGCCTCCCCCCCCCCCCAACTCCTGTGCTCTGGAGAATGATGATGTCGGGGCCAGCAGAGTACCATGTCTTAGAGATGAATCGGGCAGTCTTCAAGCGGTCTGACAAGACGCACTTTGGCACTTCATGACCGCATCTATTTGCAAACAGGGCCGATGAAAGATGAGAGCAAGAGGGTTAATGGAGATGCTGGGCAGGTCGTGAGACGGGGATGCAAGGACATCAAAGATGGAGGGGGATAGAAAGAAGATGAAAGACAGAATTGGGGGGGGGGATAAGCGGATGGAGAATCTATTTTCTGGAAGGGAGAGGGTGTATTCGTAGAAACGTTTGGTCAATCAAGAGTTCGACAACATGGCTGTATCCAGTCAGTGGAGTATAGTGCAAGAGATTTCCAGAAATAAACAAGCTGATAAACGCCAGCCAGCTGTGTTTGAGCGTGACTAGAAACTAAAGACCTTGCAAAGTTGCTCTGTCAAATAAATGTTGCCATTTATATATTTGACACTTGACTGTACGAAAACGTCAACAAAAATTGTTTTGATACAACTCTATTTTAGTTAATGAATCTTTGCATATGATCTCCCATTCTTTCTCTGTCTGTGTGTGTGTCTGTTTCTTTCTTTCTCTCTCTCTCTCTCTCTCTCTCTCTCTCTCTCTCTCTTTAAATCTGGCTCATCCAACAATCTTACCAACTATAGACCAATATCCATATTATCGTCATTATCAAAACCACTCGAAAAACACATACACAAAATAACTCTACGACACATGCAAGAGAACAATTTACTCATAGGCAGTCAGTCAGGCTTTAGACCCATTCATTCCTGCCACACAGCTCTTACCAAAATGACAGAAAACTGGTTAGTAAACATAAATGAAGACAGACTATATGGTGCCATCTTTGTCGACTTTAAAAAGGCATTTGGTATGATTGACCACGATATTCTTGTAAGAAAAATAAAGACTTATAAATTGCACCCTAATCTAATAAAATTAATTGCATCGTTTCTTTCAGACAGACAACAGGTAGTATTCTTCAACAATTCTCTATCAAATTCTGCTACAGTTGACACTGGTGTTCCGCAAGGTTCTATTCTAGGCCCGTTGCTCTTTGCTATCTATATCAATGATCTTCCACTTCATCTTAAACACTCTTCTTGTGACCTTTTTGCCGATGATTGCACAGTCTACACCAGTGACTACGATTGTATTAATCTAAAATCAACTCTTCAGGTCCAATTATACAATTTAATTGGATGGAGCAAAAATAATGGCATGATTATAAACACCGATAAAACAAAATAACGCTCATAGCAACAAGACAAAAACTACAAAACGCAACAAAAACAACACTTCGGCTCTGTACAGAAACATCACAGACAGAAAAGTTAGCGAGCACAAAACACTAGGTCTTATTATTGACCAACATCTGACCTGCAACTCTCATGTGCAAAGTCTAACAAAACTCATCGCACAAAAAGTATACCAGTTAGCTAAAATTAAGCACCTCATCGATCAAGACACTAGGAAGACATACTACATATCTCATATACAAACACATTTAGACTATTGCTTAACAGTTTGGGATGGTTGCTCCGTGTCAAATACAAAAAAGCTTTGCTCACTCCAAAAGCGAGCAGTAAAGCTTATTAGTGACAAAGATCAAGCACAAACAACTAACCAGCACAAACGTATCAAAATACTGCCTCTTAAGAACAGGTTCCTCTTCAACAAAGCCAAGTTAGTACATCAAATTCTTTCACGGCGTGCCCCGCCTTATCTATGGAACCTGTTTAAATTTAGCCCAAAGTGCAGCCAACGCTTGAACAACATATGTCTTCCAAAACCTACACTTGATCTTTACAAGAAAAGCTTTATTTATTCTGCCGCTCATCTTTGGAATACCCTCCCATCCTGTATAAAAAATATAAAATATACTCCTTCCTATAACTACAAGCTTTCCCAATATCTATTTGATGTCGACTATATGCCTCCATTCATTCATAATTCATTCATTTGCATGTCCCTTGCGGAACTTTGCCTCCCAAACAGCACTCCTGTAGGCCTCTCGGTTGTGAGCAAGATGGCCTACTGCTGCTGCGTCCATTTGCAGATCGTCAACGATTTCTTGCAGCCATCTTCGTTTTGGTCTTCCTCTTTTTCTTTTTCCCATTATGTATCCTTCCAATATGGTCTTCTCTAAATGATCATGACGTTTAATGTGTCCAAAATATTTCAGTTTTCTCTCTTTAATCCTCTTCACTAGCCAGCCTTCTTCAATATTAAGCTCTTGCAATATAGATATATTTGTTCTTTTTTGTGTCCACGATATTTGGAGAACTCTTCTGTAGCATTTACATTCAAAGGCATTTATGTGTTTCTCAGCTGTTTTGTTAAGTGTCCACGTCTCACGGGCATATGTTGCAATGAGAAAGATGCATGACCTTAAAAATCTTATTTTTGTAGTTCTGTCTGCTCCTCTCCAGAGATTCTTTATTTGTTTTACTTTCTGAAGAGCAATAGATGTCCTCCTTTTAATTTCCCTCATTGTATCTCCATTATTAGTTAGCAGTGATCCAAGATATTCAAAACTCTCCACTTCTTCCAGTTTTTCCTCATTGATATATATTTCAGCTGCCTTATAATTCCTTGAATTATAAAACTTAAAAGTTATCTTAAACTGCTCTTACAGACACCGAATACAATTAATTGTTTTCTGAATAGTCCTGAAAATTTTGTTCAGTAGATAGTCATTTATAATGTATGTGGTTCCTTCTGTACTGAGTGAATGTTTAAGAGCGAAACGTAAATCTAATTTTATTTTATGTCTCTCAGCTTCAATGTTAATTATGTTTGTTACATGAACAGCATATTGTAGAATGTCTGGAATAGAGTGAAAGATGTATGATAAAGGGCAGAATGTCAGACGGGCCTGTGTGCCCAATTCTTAACCCTTTTGAAATAAAAATCAATCAATCAATCAATCTCTTTCTCTCTCTCTCTCTCTCTCTCTCTCTCTTCTCTCTCTCTCTCTCTCTTTCATCTCTGCTGTCAAGCTCTGAAACCATTTAAAATGCATTAGTAATTCTTCATCATTTAACTCAAACCTGTTTCATTATTTACTTGCATCTAATTATATGCTTCAATAGAATAACCAGCAATCTCTCAACACATGACTCGCCAACCATCAAGTACTAAAATGACATAGTTCAAAAGTAACTTGTTAGATGGTGTTAGAAATTATTTTAATGTTTGTTAAAAAAGAAAATATTGTTAGAAGATCTATACAGACAATGTATTTTTGTTTATGTATATGTGTGTGTGCGCGTGTATGTGCGTGTGAGAGGTATTTTATTATGTTAATTACTTCTTCTCTTTTACTTTGAATGTAATAGTTTAATCTTACACTCTTTTGATATATGTGTGTTTTTTTTTTTGCTAATGTAATTTGTATACTTGTATTAACTCGAGTGTACGGGAAGAATGAAAGATGGAGTGACGAAGGGCAGAATGTTAGACGGGCCTGTGTGCCCAATTCTTTACCCTTATAAAATAAAGATTCATTCACTCATTCATTCATTCATTCATTCATCTTTCACAGGACGTAATCCTTAAAGTAAACTCTGAATAAAACTATTCTAGATCACTTCTAGATCACGTCTAGATCTGTATCTTTTGTCCAGTTGGTTTGGAGTACTCCTCTTGGCACTTTCTGTGACAAGATCTCTGAGACTACCATTTTCTGCACTTGTCTTCCATGTTTGTGAGTCATATACCAACAGCAATGACATTTGTGAACGTTTTATTCTTTTTAACTTCTTGCGCTGTCGGAGATGGTGCCCTATTGTGGTTTAAAACATTGAAAATTGCAACAAGGAATACAAGGGCAGAATAAAATACCACTTCAAATTACCATCATATCAGTGCCCACAAAGTCTGCTGAAATTACCGTCATATTAGTGCTCACAAAGTCTACTGAGATTACCATTATATCAGTGCCCACAAAGTCTGCTGAAATTACCATCATATTAGTGCTCACAAAGTCTACTGAGATTACCATTATATCAGTGCCCACAAAGTCTGCTGAAATTACCGTCATATTAGTGCTCACAAAGTCTACTGAGATTACCATCATATCAGTGCCCACAAAGTCTGCTGAAATTACCGTCATATTAGTGCTCACAAAGTCTACTGAGATTACCATTATATCAGTGCCCAAAACGTCTGCAGAAATTCTATCTATCTTTAACCTTGTCATGCCTTAGAGGCACATAGGGATATGGTGTTAGTGCCCATATTTTCCTTGACCTGTCAGCACACTAGAGGGTGATATGGTCAGTATCACGCCTGGCCGCCTTTCCTTCTTCAACTCCAGAAGAAGTCGGGTACCCATTTCTACAGCTGGGTGACTGGGGTGCCGCCGGCCGAATTCGAACCCCCGACTTTCGCCATGAGAGACCAGTGCACTAACCACTTCGCCGCTCAGACACCCTCTGCTAAAATTACCATCATGTTAGTGCTCACAAAGTCTGCTAAAATTACCATCATGTTAGTGCTCACAAAGTCTGCTAAAATTACCATCATGTTAGTGCTCACAAAGTCTGCCCACCTGTGAGTAAGACAGTGCATGCGTAAATGAATATCCGTGGTATAAAGTACATTTGTATGTAAAACTTAGTACCTGTCTATCAATATCAGTCAAGTGCCGTGAGTACTGGTGCCGGCGGTCGTGACCCTCCACAACTCTCTGTTTTGTGTTGCCTCTGTGAGCTGTTCTGGCGTCCTCTGTTCTTGCCGTCTTGACAATCCATGCAGGATTTTCTCTCCTGGTCTACCTCAGCCTCTTTTCCCCCTGTAACTTTCCTGTTGTCACGGTGTGTTCTAGTTTGTCTTTTTCTCATGACATGTCCTATAAATGTAGACTGTCTTGTCCCGACTGTTGTAATTATCTGTCTTCTCGAATCGGTCTCTCTCAACATTTCTTCTTTTGATTTTCTTGCCGTCTTAACATTCTTCTAAGAAACCAGATTTCCCTGGCTTCCAGGCGTTGCTGTATTTCTTTAGTAACTGTCCAGGCTCCACGCCCGTAGATCAATACCGGCTCTATGTAGGACTGGGACGTCCATTTTACTTACATTCAGTGGAACCTGAGTTCGACTAACGAACAGGAAAGTTCGTATATACAAGAGAATTCTCTCTACACATTATGTTTGTCACTTGAGCTTGGACAAGATCAGTCCTTGACACTTTAACTTGGACACGATCAGAACGTGACACTTGGACAAGATCAGTTCTTGACACTTGAACTTGGACAAGATCAGTTCTTGACACTTGAACTTGGACAAGATCAGTCCTTGACACTTGGACAAGATCAGTCCTTGACACTTGGACAAAATCAGTCCTTGACTCTGTTCAGTAGAGGACTGGACTTGAGTGTATATTCTGGATCTATAAGTTCTTGTTCATTCTGTAAGTGAATCACATAAATTCTTCACATATACATACAGTGCCCTTATATTTCAAAGTGGACGCAAGAGTGGCTAAGCAGTCAGTGCACATATCTCTCAAGGCTAGGTCAGTGGCTCCAGTCCGGCTGACTGTAAAAATGGAGTAACTGGCGCTCTTTGAACTTAAGATAAATTTTAAAAAAGCCCCCGGACGTAAAGCTGACCTCTAATGTGTTAACTGATCAAGAAAATATGGGCCCCTAAGATCATATCTCCTAGCGGCCTGTATGGGCCATATATATATATATGGAAGTATGGATGTAGCCACGAGCACATTTGGCTACTTTGAAAATAATAGTTTGAATTAATGACATACTGCCTTGGTACACTAATTAAGTGTCAACCTATCACATGAATCAGGTCATGTTGTGTTATGTTATCCTACATACGTTATTCTTCAAGGGCTGTAACTGCGTATTTTAATGAAGCATGGACGTTTCTTTCAATCAACATTTACCCTGTGGAGGTAAGAGAAGAGATTCTGTGTTTCATGACAGATTATGAAGCTTTCAACTGAGATCATCAAGCATTTCTATGGGAGTCGGGAGTGGCGAAATGGTTAGCCGACTAGTTTCTCGTGGCGAGGTTCGAGGGTTCCAATCCGGCCGGACCTGTCCCAGTCACCGAAGCTGTAGAAATAGGTACCTGACTTTCTTCTGGAGTTGGGGAAGGAAAGATGGCCAGGCGTGATGCTGACCACATCGCCCTCTGATGTGCTGACAGGTCAAGGAAAATATGGGCACTAACACCATATCCCTATGTGCATCCAAGACTTAATGGGTTACCTCTACCTTAGTGTCTTACTTTCAGCATTGCTGCTGGTAAGCGATGACTGATATACTACATCCAGACAGCGGAATAATAACCCAAGACATGTTCTTTGAGGTGGTGGAGCCCGTGAAGAAGTTGTCTTCTTGTATCAAGGCCAGAAATGAAAAGAAACCACCGTAAATCAAAATCATTTTGCAGTACGATGCTGTTGTTAAAAGATCTCCATTTTTTTTTTTTTTTTGGTGGTAGCACATCCCAAGAGTTTCAGACTTTGGTTAGTTAGTTACCTGCGTGACACACCTGGAGAACGTTTGCTGAAGTAAACAGTGGAAGGAAAACTGTGAACAAACAGACAAGAGAGACAGAAAAAAAACTTGACGTATGTTGACTCACAGATAAGAAAGAAAAAAAAACACCCTCTGCTCTGACACTATTGACTTTTCGATAAGTACACGTAATGGGAGAAGAAACGCTGATGGTAGCTAGGGCCTTGGTTACAAAAAAAGCTGGAAACACTGCTAGATGGTGATGAAATAAAACAGAAGTAGCTATTATGGTTAAAATAAAGTGATCAAGTAAGGGAAGAATGGTTACATCAGTGGTTTTCACATTTTCTGATCTCACGGTAGGCGAGCATGTCGGTGCTGTGTCTGCCTAAATCTGCCAGGCGGGCTGCTTCTTGCGGGCAACCCTGCGAGGCTACCGAAGCACAACAACCTGTATCGAACTACGTTTCGGTCAAGGGGTGGGTGAGGGTTGTCAAGAAAAAGATTTGACCCACTCCACAATCTTCTACTATTTCCACCATGGACACTCCTGTCCTGTTAGCCAGGGCGGACCTTTTACTGGACGCATCAAAGTCTTGTGTCGCACCTGAATGACCTAGCCGTCGAAATTAAGCTTTCGGTTATATTTTCTAACATCATATGGGCTTGGACTGGCCCGCGTGCTACTGTCAGGCGCCCTTAAGCCATACCCGGTGCTATCTGATCCTGTCCATCCCATGGTTGCGTGGGTGGCTTGGAAGATACAGAGGATACGAGAGTAAACCCTGACAGATAAATACGCAGTTAGGGGCCCTGTTATTCTACTATACTGATCTAAGGTAGTTGTTACCAAAGTTATTCTACTATACTGATCTAAGGTAGCTGTTGGCAAAGTTATTCTACTATACTGATCTAAGGTAGCTGTTGGCAAAGTTATTCTACTATACTGATCTAAGGAAGCTGTTGGCAAAGTTATTCTACTATACTGATCTAAGGTAGTTGTTACCAAAGTTATTCTACTATACTGATCTAAGGTAGTTGTTACCAAAGTTATTCTACTATATTGATCTAAAGGCAGTTCTTAGCAAAGTTATTCTACTATACTGATCTAAGGAAGCTGGTAAGAAGAAAGTTATTTACTGTACTGATCTAAGACAACTGGTAAGAAAGTTATTGACTGTACTGATCTATGACAGCTGGTAAGAAAGTTATTGACTGTACTGATCTAAGACAGCTGGTAAGAAAGTTATTGACTGTACTGATCTAAGGGAGATGGTGGTAGAGTTATTTATTGTACTGATTTAAGTTATCTGGTGGTAAATTTATTGACTGTACTGATCTAAGTCAGCTGATGGTAAAGTTATTTACTGTACTGATCTAAGGCACCTGGTGGTAGTGGTATTTACTGTACTGATCTTCTGGTATTCCTTGCAGCTCTGCTAGATTTTAACACCTGATGACCTTGTACTTTCCCTGGATTTGCATGGCAGGGACGAGAAAGGAAAAATGCAACATGAGTTCAGCACATCCTGCAAGCAGGTGAGTTGACCAAACGGAATATGTGCTCACGCCAGAGCCTGCCGTAAGAGAAGGTGGTCAAAATGATGAGCTGTAAACCCCCACAGCCTAGCGGCTTCAGTACCACCCCACAACATGGAAACTGCCATTACATGACGCTGTAAATTCCGTAATAACAAGTGGTCTAATCCTACAGCGCACCAGTGTGTCTCGTCTTGCCTTGTCTTGTGCTATCTCTCTGTAACTACGAGCTTGTATTCTTTGCAGCCGATGCTGTGGAGATGTTGAGGCACAGCATCGTATCGGCGTGGGAGCGGGTTATGACAGTTATTTTTCCACTCCCGGAGTACAGCTAAAAAGCAGGGGATGTGCAATACTTCTTTAGCAGACTCCACCACCATGGGGACTATGGCGATCCCTGCCCTGTTAGCCGGGCTAGGCCTGTTACTAGAGGTACCAACTCAGAGGTGAGACAGGGTCTTGGTCAGCTATGGTTGGCTAACCATGAGACTAGCATGGCAGCTATGGGTCGCTGATTGCCTCATAGGACGGTGTCTTAACTCCCGCCCCACCAGTGTGACCTGGCTAGTAACCACTGGTTTGGTTTACATTAAAATACTGAGCGTGACTTTAGGGTGAAAACATTTAAGCTTAATTGTTCGCCTATTTTCATTATGTATATCTCCCTGGACGCTTAACAAAACAGCTGAGAAACACATAAATGCCTTTGAATGTAAATGCTACAGAAGAGTTCTCCAAATATCGTGGACACAAAAAAGAACAAATATATCCATACTACAAGAACTTAATATTGAAGAAGGCTGGCTAGTGAAGAGGATTAAAGAGAGAAAACTTAAATATTTTGGACACATTAAACGTCATGATAATTTAGAGAAGACCGTATTGGAAGGATACATAATGGGAAAAAGAAAAACAGGAAGACCAAGACGAAGATGGCTGCAAGACATCGTTGACGATCTGGAAATAGATGCAACAGCAGCAAGCCATCTTGCTCACAACCGAGAGGCCTACAGGAGTGCTGTTTGAGAGGCAAAGTTCCGCAAGGGACATGCAAATGAATGAATGAATGATATCTCATGTTACATATTATCATAAATGCTAATACTATTTGATATTTTGATAAGGATAATATTGTTGGATATTCTTATAAATGCTGGTATTGTTTTATATTGTTATAAAGTATAAATTTGTCTGATATTCTTATAAGTGCTGGCATTGTCGGATATTCTTGTAAAAGCTGATGTTGCTAAATAAACAGCTGATTTTTTAAACTCGTCGCTATGGAAACCGTGAGGGTGTGAAGACGCCTGATAAGATAATCAGTGACCCACAGCTGATATGCCAGAGTCAGGGTTAGCCAACATAGCTGATATGCCAGAGTCAGGGTTAGCCAACATAGCTGATATAACAGAGTCAAGGTTAGCCAACATAGTTGATATGATAGAGTCAGGGTTTGCCAAAACAGCTTATATGACAGAGTCAATGTTAGCCAATATAGCTGATATGACAGAGTCAGAGTTAGCCAACATAGCTGATATGACAGAGTCAGAGTTAGCCAACATAGCTGATATGACAGAGTCAGAGTTAGCCAACATAGCTGATATCCAACAGTCAGGATTAGCCAACATAGCTCATATGATAGAGTCAGAGTTAGCTAACATAGCTGATATGACAGAGTCAGGGTTAGCGACCCATAGCTGATATGACAGAGTCAGAGTTAGCCAACATAGCTGATATGATAGGGTCAGATTTAGCCAACATAGCTGATATGCCAGAGTCAGAGTTAGCCAACCATAGCTGGTATGCCAGAGTCAGAGTTAGCCAACCATAGCTGGTATGCCAGAGTCAGAGTTAGCCAACCATAGCTGATATACCAGAGTCAGGGTTAGCCAACCATAGCTGATATACCAGAGACAGGGTTAGCCAACCATAGCTGATATTCCAGAGTAAGGGTTAGCCAACCATAGCTGATATACCAGAGTCAGGGTTAGCCAACCATAGCTGATATACCAGAGACAGGGTTAGCCAACCATAGCTGATATTCCAGAGTAAGGGTTAGCCAACCATAGCTGATATACCAGAGTCAGGGTTAGCCAACTATAGCTGATATACCAGAGTCAGGGTTAGCCAACCATAGCTGATATGATAGGGTCAGAGTTAGCCAACATAGCTGATATGCCAGAGTAAGGATTAGCCAACCATAGCTGATATACCAGAGACAGGGTTAGCCAACCATAGCTGATATTCCAGAGTAAGGGTTAGCCAACCATAGCTGATATACCAGAGTCAGGGTTAGCCAACCATAGCTGATATACCAGAGACAGGGTTAGCCAACCATAGCTGATATTCCAGAGTAAGGGTTAGCGACCCATAACTGATATACCAGCGTCAGAGTTAGCGAACCATAACTGACCAAGACCCTGTCCCACCTCTCCTTGGTACCCCCAGTAACATGCATAGGTTGTCTAGTGGGACAGGGATCGCCATAGTCCCCATGGTGGTGGAGTCTGCTAAAGAAGCATTGCACACCCTCTGGTTTTTAGCTGTACTCCCGGACTGAAAATGTAGCCGCCGCCATAACCCGCTGCCACGCCGATACGATGCTGTGCCTCAACATCTCTACAGCATCGGCTGCAAAGAACAACAGCTCGCAGTTACAGGGAGTTCGTACAAGTACATGTACAGGTATGGAAACCGTGAAGATTTTGAGGCAAGTAAATCAAATCGGATGAGAAGTGGTTTAGAAATGGTGTCCTTTAATCTCTGTAGCAACAACGACATCAACAACAACAACATCAACAACAACAAAAGGAACGGCAGCAGTATTATTTAACAAATTCTCACTGCAGTGTCAGTGTGCTCTGCCAGATGTGTATGGTGTCGGTCCCACAGTTAGGCTTTCATCCTCCACAAGCAACACACCAGATGTGTCCCTGCTGCCGGCACGTCTACAGGAAGTGGGACAGGTTCATAGAGAGAAATCTTCGTCCCAACTTCCACTGAGGAAAGGGGCTCTTGTTTGACAATGTTGGGAACCACTGTTGTCCCGTGACGTATACGGTTCACTCGCAATAAAAAACGAGCAGCCATGATGATTCTCCAACAGATATGGCATAAAGATCTGGAGGGAAAAGTAATAGTTTAAGATTAGTAACACTACTACAAATAGTAGCGAGAGTAGTTTTTAATCAGAAAAAAGACACACAGACAAGAAGAGAAAAAGATGGAAGAAAAGATGGGAAAGAAAGATGAATGAAAGAAAGTAGTGGATTCAGTGACCACTCAGGGCCCTTAACTTAGTACGGGGCCCCCTAGGCTAAACATAGTACGGGACCCCTAGGCTGTTCCTAATACAGGCCCTGTACTTAAATTAATACGGGGCCCTATGCTTAACTTAGTACGGGGCCCCTAGGCTAAATTAGTACCAGGTCTCCTAGGCTAAACTTAGTACGGGGCCCCTTCAACCTAAACCTTTTATCTTCTGAAATAAAGTTCCTCAAAATAGAATCTATATTCGCCTTATTTTTTTGTCATGATGAACCTGACAATGGCTCTTCAGGGACGCTAAGCTTAAGCTTGTACAGCGTAATGCGAAATCTGCAACAGAATGAAGCTGAGAATGAAGGGGGAAAAAAGAAAAGTATCAGACAACACAGGGAAGGATGAACAACCCGAAAACTGGGGGAGTGAGAGGAAAAAGAAGAAGCATTTGAGAAGGAGGAAAAAGAAAGTGAAGACATGTTGGAGAGAAAGAAGGAGAAAAGTAGGGAAAGAAATGATAGACGAGAAATCAGGACTAGAAAAGAAAGAAAGAATGAATGAATGATTGAAAGAAACAAATAAACAAACAAAGAAACAAGGAATGAATTAAATAAAAGATGGATGAATGAATGAAACAAAGAAACAAAGAAAGAATGAAAGAACGAATGAAAGAAAAAAAAAGAATGAATGAATGAATGAATAGAAGAAAGAAAGAAAGAAAGAAAGAAAGCAGGAAAGAAAGAAAGAAAGAATGAATGAATAAATGAATGAATGAACGAACAAAAGAAAGAATGAATGAATGAATGAATGAAAGAAAGTGACCAGGAATCATTTTTAAAAAATAGAAGAAATGAACGAAGAAGGAGAGAAACATTAGCGGCAGAGAAAAAAAAAAGAAGGTAGAAAACCACAGAACAACATAAAAAAAGCACAATAAAACAATGAAATGAGAACATGGAAACGTCTGGTAAGTGCTCGTCTAATTTTCAGTGGCAAACCCCCATTAAGGCACAGACTCCAGCATTACAAGTGTCTTGATCTGAACTTAAGAACAAATGTCAGACACGGTTATGGCCTCGCTGTCAGGACACAACTCCTCACCAGAGGATATCTCCAAGGAAACCAAGCACCGACACTGCCCACCTTTTCTCCGGCAATTTGAAATTAAGAAGGGCCACTTGGCTGATTTCTTTGTTTTGTCGTATCTTTATAATTTTCATAAAAATCTCAGTGCTGGGGGAGGCAGCCAGGTGTGCCTGGCTCTGAACATTATGGGATGTTGGAATGAGAGAGCACAAGGAAGGACGAGTGCAGATGTTTTAAATATGAATAAATGCTGGCTGTCAGATTTCTTTCTTTTTAGCAAAAGCTGCCGCGTCGTGTTATGACATTGAGAAGTGATACCACAGCGTCCACTCTCCAGCTACACCTGCCCATTTCTGGATTGCTGAAGGAGGTCCTATCGTTAGGGCTCTTTTACAGGCATTTCTGAATTAAACTATCACTTACATTGGTGCAATGTTATACTTGATTGAGTGTTCTCTTTGTTAAGGAGTTTAAAATGGTTACCCCGACCTCCTACCTATACCCTCGTATCCGCGGTCATTTTGTTTCAAGACTTCACGCGAGTGCGTGAAACCGCAGAAAATAATGGATAATATACCATTTACGTTTTTTTACACACCCACATACACGGATATACATATATAAATAAAGAATATAACAAATTATTGACATAAAAATAGAACAGTATAACTATGAACCAGAAAGTACAGTAATAAACCCACAGAGAAAAAGATAGATAGATAGATAGATAGATAGATAGATAGATAGATAGATAGATAGATAGATAGATAGATAGATAGATAGATAGATAGATAGATAGATAGATAGATTGATTGATTGATCTTTATTTCAAAAGGGTTAAGAATTGGGCACGCAGGCCCGTCTGACATTCTGCCCTTTATCATACATCTTTCACTCTATTCCAGACATTCTACAAATATGCTGTTCATATAACAAACATAACAACATTGAATCTGAGAGACATAAAAAAAAATATAACATTTACGTTTCGCTCTTACACATTCACTCAGTACAGAAGTAACTACATACATATATAAATGAATATCTACTAAACAAAATTTTCGGGACTATTCAGAAAACAATTAATTGTATTCGGTGTCTGTAAGAGCAGCTTATGATAACTTTTAAGTTTTATAATTCATGGAGGCATGTAGTCGACATCAAATAGATATTGGGAAAGCTTGTAGTTGTAGGAAGGAGTATAATTTATATTTTTTATATAGGATGGGAGGGTATTCCAAAGATGAGCAGCAGAATAACTAAAGCTTTTCTTGTAAAGATCAAGTCTAGGTTTTGGAAGACATATATTGTTCAAGCGTTGGCTGCACTTTGGGTTAAATTTAAACAGGTTCCATAGATAAGGCGGGGCATGCCGTGAAAGAATTTGATGTACTAACTTGGCCTTGTTGAAGAGGAACCTGTTCTTAAGAGGTAATATTTTGATACGTTTGTGATGATTAGTTGATTGTGCTTGATCTTTGTCACTAATAAGCTTTACTGCTCGCTTTTGGAGAGAGCAAAGCCTTTTTGTATTTGACACTGAGCAACCATCCCAAACTGTTGAGCAGTAGTCTAAATGTGTTTGTATATGAGCTATGTAGTATGTCTTCCTAGCGTCTTGATCTATGAAGTGCTTAATTTTAGCTAATTGGTATACTTTTTGTGCGATGAGTTTTGTTAGACATTGCACATGAGAGTTCCAGGTTAGATGTTGGTCAATAATAAGACCTAGTGTTTTATGCTCGCTAACGTTTTCTATCTGTGATGTTTCTGTACAGAGCCGAAGTGTTGTTTTTGTTGCGTTTTGTAGTTTCTGTCTTGTTGTTATGAGCATTGATTTTGTTTTATCAGTGTTTATAATCATGCCATTATTTTTGCTCCATCCAATTAAATTGTATAACTCGACCTGAAGAGTTGATTCTAGATTAACACAATCGTAGTCACTGGTGTAGATTGTGCAATCATCGGCAAAAAGGTCACAAGAAGAGTGTTTAAGATGAAGTGGAAGATCATTGATATAGATAGCAAAGAGCAACGGACCTAGAATAGAACCTTGCGGAACACCAGTGTCAACTTTAGCAGAATCTGATAGAGAATTGTTGAAGAATACTACCTGTTGTCTGTCTGACAGAAACGATGCAATTAATTTTATTAGGTCAGGGTGCAGTCTATAAGTCTTTATTTTTCTTACAAGAATATCGTGGTCAATCATATCAAATGCCTTTTTAAAGTCGACAAAAATGGCACCACATAGTCTGTCGTCATTTATGTTTACTAACCAGTTTTCTGTCATTTTGGTAAGAGCTGTGTGGCAGGAATGATTGGGTCTAAAGCCTGACTGACTGTCTATGAGTAAATTGTTCTCTTGCATGTGTCGTAGAGTTATTTTGTGTATGTGTTTTTCGAGTGGTTTTGATAATGACGATAATATGGATATTGGTCTATAGTTGGTAAGATTGTTAGATGAGCCAGATTTAAAGCGAGGATACACCTTAGCAGTTTTAAAAGCCTCAGGAAAATAACATTTTGCAATGCACTGGTTGTAAATATATGTTAGTGTATGTGAAATGACAGGTGCAGCATAACGTAAGATCTTATTACTAATATCATCAAGCCCAGCTGTATTGTTGTTTTTTAAGGTTAAGAGATAACTGTGAACTTCACTGACTGTTAAGAATGGAATGTGTAACTGTTTAGATAGATAGATAGATAGGTAGGTAGGTAGGTAGGTAGGTAGGTAGGTAGGTAGGTAGATAGATAGATAGATAGATAGATAGATAGATAGATAGATAGATAGATAGATAGATAGATAGATAGAATGAGAGAGAGAGGAATAAGAGAGAGAGAGAAAGAGAGGGCGCATTCACATAAATATATACTGAAATCTGGGTGAGTGAATACGCATAATAATGCGTTCGCTGTCTCTCTCCCTCTCTCTCTCTCTCTCTCTTCCTGTCTCTCTTTTTCTGTCTCTCTTCCTGTCTCTTATTTTCTATATGTCTGTCTGTCTGTCTCTCTTCCTGTCTCTCTTTTTCTGTCTGTCTGTCTCTCTTTTTCTGTCTGTCTGTCTATCTGTCTGTCTGTCTCTCTTTTTCTGTCTGTCTGTCTGTCTGTCTGTCTGTCTTCCTGTCTCTCTTTTTCTGTCTGTCTGTCTCTTTCTTCCTGTCTCTTTCTCTCTCTCTCATCTTTGGAATACCCTCCCATCCTATATAAAAAATATAAATTATACTCCTTCCTACAACTACAAGCTTTCCCAATATCTATTTGATGTCGACTACATGCCTCCATGAATTATAAAACTTAAAAGTTATCATAAGCTGCTCTTACAGACACCGAATACAATTAATTGTTTTCTGAATAGTCCCGAAAATTTTGTTTAGTAGATATTCATTTATATATGTATGTAATTACTTCTGTACTGAGTGAATGTGTAAGAGCGAAACGTAAATGTTATATTTTATTTTATGTCTCTCAGATTCATGTTGTTATGTTTGTTATATGAACAGCATATTTGTAGAATGTCTGGAATAGAGTGAAAGATGTATGATAAAGGGCAGAATGTCAGACGGGCCTGCGTGCCCAATTCTTAACCCTTTTGAAATAAAGATCAATCAATCAATCAATCAATCAATCTCTCTCTCTCTCTATATATATATATATATATATATATATATATATATACACATATACGTTCTCTTCTCTTGCCTTCTCATTTTTTTCTCTCTCTCTCTTTATCTGTTTTCTTCCTTCCTCTCTCTCTCTCCTCTCTCTCTCTCTCTCTCTCTCTCTCTCTCAGACGAGGAATTATCAGACCGAAAGACACTTCATGATGTCCATTATACTGGCGGGCGGGCGTGCACGAAATTTATGAATTGAAATCTACCAATTACATACATAATACATACGATTTATATGAAAAGTAATGGTGCAAGCAATAGCCTCATGGTAAATGAGGGAGTGGCAACTGAGGAAGTAGAGTATTTCACATATTTAGGCAGCATAATGGATAAATATGGGGGAACGGAAAAGGATGTTAAAGCTAGAATAACCACGGCCAGGACAGCATTTATCCAACTTAACAAAATATGGTCATCTAAGAACATCAAAACAGAAACCAAACTTAGGCTTTTCAATACAAACATAAAGACTGTCCTACTATATGGTTCAGAGACATGGGTTATGACCAAGACAATACAACAGAGGATACAAACATTCATAAACTACTGCTTGAGGAGGATTTTAAACTCTAAACGGCAGGACAAGATCAGGAACGAGGAGTTCTGGGAAAGGCCAGGACAAAAACCTATGAACCTACATATCATGTCTAAGAAATGGAGGTGGATTAGCCACACTCTAAGGAAACCTGACACCAGCATAGCAAGACAGGCACTGACATGGAATCCTCAAGGAAACAGAAAACGAGGAAGACCTAGACTTACTTGGAGAAGAGAAATGATGACAGTGCTCAGAGACAAGGGATACACATGGAAGGAAGCAGAGAATAATTCCAAGAACAGGGATGACTGGAGAGTCTTTATCCGTGGCCTATGCTCTCAAGGGAGTGAAAGGCGATGATATATACATATATATATATAAATCGCGGATGATAATCTCGCGGATAATCGAGGCACAACTGTATTATATTATACTGAACGTATCCTACACTGTTTTCTAATGCAATTCTTAATTTGTACCGCTTACATACATGTCAGGTCGTCATCATCATGTGTTTTCACACAATCCTCTGTCATCTCCTGAAGGGCAATGCATTTGAAACCCTAAGGGCTCTAAACTGTGAACTTCAGATACTTGCAGCCGAGTCTGTGACGAGGATCCAGAAACATTGGCTAGAGACCAGAGAGTCTGTGACGAAGATACAGAAACATTGGCTAGAGACCAGAGAGTCTGTGACGAGGCTCCAGAAACATTGGCTAGAGACCAGAGAGTCTGTGACGAGGCTCCAGAAACATTGGCTAGAGACCAGAGAGTCTGTGACGAGGCTCCAGAAACATTGGCTAGAGACCAGAGAGTCTATGACGAAGATACAGAAACACTAGTGAATATAGATTTCTGTTATATATAGAAGAAGTGAATATAGATTTCTGTTATATATAGAAGAAGTGAATATAGATTTCTGTTATATATAGAAGAAGTGAATATAGATTTCTGTTATATATAGAAGAAGTGAATATAGATTTCTGTTATATATAGAAGAAGTGAATATAGATTTATGTTATATATAGGTGAAGTGACTATAGATTTTTGTTATATATAGATGAAGTGACTATAGATTTCTGTTATATATAGATGAAGTGACTATAGATTTCTGTTATATATAGATGAAGTGACTATAGATTTCTGTTATATATAGATGAAGTGACTATAGATTTCTGATATATGCAAGCGAAGTTACTATAGATTTCTGTTATATTTAGGAGAAGTGACTATAGATTTCTGTTATGTATAGGAGAAATGACAATAGATTTCTTTTATACGTATATAGAGGAATCTACGTAACATATTTCTCATTAAGCTCATCACCAAAAGCAGTACACACAATTTCTACACGACATAGAGTAGATATCATATCCTTTATTCACAAGATTACTTAAGACAACAGTCTTTGTAGCTCAACGTCCGAAGAAAGCCATCCCAAGGTCATGACAGGCTCTAGTTTTTGGGCAATGGAAACTGTACCACCTAACACAGTTGTCTTTCCAGTCGCTGCTCGGCTCACTGACAATGTTGTCTCAGATAAAGATGATAATATCGACGATGTTGGAATTAACTAATAAATCAAATCAAATAATAGCGTTTTCAAATTCCAGTTTTCAAATATTTCAGAAAACTGTAGAGCTAGTACTAACAATCTTGTCCTAGTCTAATTTCCTCCAGTGGCACTAGACTGTCGCGAAACTCGACTGATCAGCCCATAGTGCTTTCGGGACTGCAGCTCATTAATCTTTCATGGATGAGGTGGATGTGTGATGGCGAAGGTACTCACCCACGCGGACATCACAGGCTTGACCCGAGGGATTTGTGCACTAATTTCAAGGCTGGCTTGTGTCTGACAGTTTCCATTCCCGATCTCTCATTCTGTGTTTGCTTTAGCCTCGTCATTCCCTCGTCATTAGCAGCAACTTTCATTTGGGCTTAGCGGTAAAGCAGGTGTGGTAAAAAAAAAAAACTCAGTCAATGGATTGAATGCGGTATTCGGTGTACAAAATGCGGCCTGCGAACTTCTCAAACTACCAGAAATATCACAGTAGTACTTATCCCTCAACTTACAGATTAATATCAGCTTGTAAGTATGGTATACACCAAGTGCCGTGCCGATAGACAGAGGTTATAATGTTTTGCGCATCCCTTGATATTTCTTATAAAAACTGTTTTATTCCAGCATCACTTTTTTCAGACATTTTCTATATATCTTTTGTGGTGATTTATGTTTAAAATTTCGGAACTTGAAAACCATTCTGTGCAATAAGTCATTCTCACTAAATGTCAGAAATAACGATCCTGTTTTGCTTAAAGGATGAGAATCGTGGACTGTTGGCGGGCAAGTGAGCAAATCACTGGAGGCTACAGAGTTGTGGTTCTTGAGAAGAATCTCATGGACAGCCAAGGTAACTAATGAGCAGTGTCTGAAACAAGCTAACAAAAACGTAATGTAATGACAAAGATAAGGAAAAGGGAGTCGTCATTCTTGAGGCATGTGATGAGAAGACAGAAACTGAAAAACATCATAACAACTGGCAAAACTGGAGGCAAGAGAGGCAGAGGACGACAGGGGGAACAGATCTTAGAAGGGCTGGCGTTGTGGAGTGGAAAGAAATCAGCAACAGAGTTAGTCAGAAATATCAAGGACCGAGAGTTGTGGAGGAGTATGATAACCAACGCCGGACGGCACGGCACATGATGATGATGATGATGATGATGATGATGATGATGATGATGATGATGATGATGATTTTAAGGAACATTATGATGAGGAGAGAAGATAAAGAGTATGATAACTGAATATCATTCCGTTCCTGGTAAGCACTTAAGAAGACAATAAACTGCAGTATCAGACTTGTTATCAAGCTCCACCACCTCGCAACCACTTGCATTTCTCCCTACGTTATCTTGATCAGTACTGTCATGTTTCAGTTGAGTGCTGTCAGGGATAAGGACAGTCGACTACGATTCGGCACTTATGCTGTCTGAGATCCCTGAGCATCAGGCTGTCTGAATGAAACACTTTTGTGCTGTCTGATATCCTTGAGCATAAGGCTGTCTTAATGAAACAATTCTATGCTGTCTGAGATCCTTGAGCTTCAGGCTGTCTGAATGAAACACTTTTGTGCTGTCTGAGATCCCTGAGCATCAAACTGTCTGAAAGAAACACTTCTGCGGTGTCTGAGATCCTTACGCCTCATGCTGTCTGAATGAAACACTTCTGTGTTGTCTGAGATCCCAGAGCCTCAAGCTGTCTGAATGAAACACTTCTGTTCTGTCTGAGATCCCTGAGCATCAAGCTGTCTGAACGAAACACTTATGTGCTGTCTGAGATCCTTGAGCCTCAAGCTGTCTGAACGAAACACTTCTGTGCTGTCTGAGATCCCTGAGCCTCAAGTTGTCTGAATGAAACACTTTTGTGCTGTCTGAGATCCCAGAGCCTCAAGCTGTCTGAATGAAACACTTTTGTGCTGTCTGAGATCCCTAAGCCTCAGGCTGTCTGAATGAAACACTTTTGTGCTGTCTGAGATCCCTAAGCCTCAGGCTGTCTGAATGAAACACTTCTATATTGTCACTTGAGGCTCATGCACGTTACAAAACGAAGCCGGGGTAGTTAATCGTGATTTGTAGAAAAAGAAAACTGAATAGCAACAAATATTGCAAATGATGGCTCAGTGTAAGCCACTGTAATAACATTGCAATACGAGAATAGCAACAAATTTACAACTGACACTCAATATAAGCCAACGTAATAGCACTACAATGTGAGAATAGCAACAAATTTACAACTGACACTCAATATAAGCCAACGTAATAGCACTACAATGTGAGAATAGCAAAAGATTTACAACTCATACTCAATATAAGCCAGTGTAATAACACTACACTGAGTTAGAGACAAAGTATTGATCAAGATCCCAGTTCATAATCATTGGCTTCGCTATCTAAACGACAATTGTCGAAAGTAAACCATAAGACAACGCATTCTACAGGGCAGATATTCTATTTCTGAACACTTAAGTGTTATATTTGTTTCAAAGCCCCCCTCCCCCCACCTTTTTTTTTCAAATTGAGGTCAAGGAAGATAACCTTAAACCCGTCAATCTTGCAGGAGTTATCTGCCGACATTAAACTTGAGCCTGTCTGGTCTGGTGCAGACATAACGGCTTCGGTAAATGTCAGGGTAGAGAGTGAATTTTAAGAAATATTAATTAATCATCCAAGAACAAACATGAAATCTGCGCGACATTTCTGTGCGCGTTGCTAAAACAAGTAGAGGGTAATTATTGCTGCTTATCTGCTACATAAACCACCAACCCTGTAAGTGGTTTGTGGTTCGGGTTGCTAGTTGTTGATCTCCCTATATTTGCGAAATGGAATTTTCTTTCCAGCTGATATTCTTTAAAAAGAAAAAAAAAGAAAGAAAAAAACGACCATCGAGCGGGATGGGGAGTGGGACACTGGCTGTCTTTAGTTCCTGGAGTCAGCACAAAATAGAGGCTGCGCCAACAGCCCAGTACATGTGCCAAAACAGGCCACTGCTGTCTCCTCGACAGATAGTTAGGGCCTGCACCAATAACAGGGACACCAGAGCCCAGGCTTGACCCCGAGAGAGAGAGAGAGAGAGAGAGAGGCACGGAGGAGAAAGTCTGGGGTTCTACGAAGACCTGCTGACAGCAGGTCCCTGGGAGGCAGCCCGGCTCCCTGGTTAGAAAACTGAGCATAGGAAACTGAAAGAAGAAGAAGAAGAAGAAGAAGAAGAAGAAGAAGGAGGAGGAGGAGGAGGAGGAGGAGGAAAGAAAGAAAGAAAGCAAGCAAGCAAGAAAGAAAGAAAGACAGAAAAAAAGAAAGAAGAAAAAAAGAAAGAAAGAAAGAAAGAAAAAAAGAAAGAAAGAAAAAAGAAAGAAAGAAAGAAAGAAAAAAAGAAAGAAAGAAAAAAAGAAGAAAGAAAAAAAGAAAGAAAGAAAGAAAGAAGACACTCCTGGAGCGTGCCTATGGAACAGGTTTGCTAGAAACCAAAATGCCATGTAGAAAGGCCCCATTAATAACTGACAGTTAGATAATCTACAGCCAAATTTGAATCTCTCTCTCTCTCTCTGGACCTTAAGTGCCCAGGGCACATGGGGCTTCCGCAAGGGTTTTCCACAAATGCCTGTCTTTCGCCTTTTTTTCTGCTCTTGCCCAGGTGAGCCCTCTATTGCTCAACATCCTTTCTGTTGTTCTTCTCCATGTCTCCATTTGAATCTAGCTTCTATTTTCTGTTTCATTTTGTTGGTTTGTTGTCTAGATCACACAAGTTTAGCGTTACGATGGCTGTAATCTTCTGCCATGACCATTGGGCAATTGATCCATATCAATGGAAACAAGATTCCGAGTACTTAAATGTTACGTAGAACCAATTTTGTTTTATGGATGTAAAGCACGGTCCATGAATAAGAGAGTACAGCGAGAAATGGAGGCTATGGAAATGTGGTTCATAAGAAAGATGTTGAAGGTACCATGGGCAGCTAAGAAAACCAACCAAGAAGTCTTGAGAGAGGCTGGAGTTAAAAGGCAAATTACAGCAAAGATCAGAGGCAGACAACCGAGATTTGTAGGACGTTTTCTAAGAAGAGGAAAATTGGAACACATTGTGGCAACTGGAAACATTGAGGGAAGAAAAGATAGAGGAAGACAGAGAGAGAGAAGTTACTGGATGGGCTGCCAGTGTGGCTAGGAAGAAAGCCACCGGGGAATCTCATAATCAAGTCTAAAGACAGGGAATTGTGGAGAGAAATGATCGCCTACGCCACGCAGCATGGCACTTGATTGATTGATTGATGACCATTGTTAGGAACAAAAATACCAATGACGATTTTTATGGTCAATCAGCCTTTGAAAGAAGTGAAATATTTCAAATAGGACAGTACAACCATCTGGAAAACGTGACGCGGGAACTAAGAATATATGCAGTAAAGCAAATCAGGTCGTTGAACAAATGATACCTTCACTGAAGAACAAATGCATCACTTAAACAAAAGGAGCAATGTACAACACAATTGTCCTGCCAGCTCTATGCTATCAGTGTCAGACATGCTCACTAACAGTCGAAAACTAAATGAACATCATCATGACAGAAATGAGATGTTTAAGGAGAATACTAACTGTGACAAGAAGAGACAAAAATCAGAAATGACACCTTCAGGGCAAAGTTTAGGACATCATCAGTACCACATTAAAAAAAAAAACAAGTCAAATGGTCTAACAAAAGAATACCATTCTGTTATTTCAAGCTGTTATTCCATTATACAGATTTTTTGCGAGAAATCCTGTTGTTGTGGTCAAAAAGTTATAGACCACACCTCATCTGTTTATGCGAGCAAGGAAGCAGTTATCTCTGTGCTTGGATTGTCACGTGATCGCCGATGACGGGATGTATAAGTGAGTTCAATTCTGTTCGAGATGTGGTTCCTTTCAGAGAAAGGAGTTCTGTTATGTTCTAGATGTTGCAGAGAAAGGAGTTCTGTTATGTTCTAGATGTTGCAGAGAAAGGAGTTCTGTTATGTTCTAGATGTTGCAGAGAACGGAGTTCTGTTATGTTCTAGATGTTGCAGAGAAAGGAATTCTGTTATGTTCTAGATGTTACAGAGAAAGGAGTTCTGTTATGTTCTAGATGTTGCAGAGAAAGGAGTTCTGTTATGTTCTAGATGTTGCAGAGAAAGGAATTCTGTTATCTTCTAGATGTTGCAGAGAAAGGAGTTCTGTTCGGAATGATGTAGAGAAAGGGGTTCTGTTCTAAATATCGTAGAGAACGGAGTTCTGTTCGAGATGCTGTAGAGAAAGGAGTTCTGTTCGAGATGTTGTAGAGAAAGGGGTTCTGTTCTAAATATCGTAGAGAACGGAGTTCTGTTCGAGATGTTGTAGAGAAAGGAGTTCTGTTCGAGATGTTGTAGAGAAAGGGGTTCTGTTCTAAATATCGTAGAGAACGGAGTTCTGTTCGAGATGTTGTAGAGAAAGGAGTTCTGTTCGAGATGTTGTAGAGAAAATGAGTTCTGTTCGAAATGTTATAGAGAACAGAGTTCTGTTCGAGATGTTGTAGAGAAAGGAGTTCTGTTCGAGAAGTTGTAGAGAAAGGAGTTCTGTTCGAGATGTTGTAGAGAAAAGGAGTTCTGTTCGAAATGTTATAGAGAACAGAGTTCTGTTCGAGATGTTGTAGAGAACAAAGTTCTGTTCGAGATGTTGTAGAGAAAGGAGTTCTGTTCGAGATGTTGTAGACAAAGGAGTTCTGTTAGAGATGTTGTAGAGAACAAGTTTAGTTACACGTAACATTCTCTTCAATCATTACAGTACCTCTCCACAAAGTCCACCCCTTCTTACTTTTCAAACTTCCTCACAGCATCACTCTCCAACCCCTCTTCCCCAATCATCTGTTTCAACTTCTCCTAGCTAGGTCAATATTGCATCACACACTCTCTCTCCCTTCCCTGGTTCCCCATCCACCACCCCCAGTTACAACCCACCGACCACATGTCACAGGTCTCTACTTAAAGTCTCCACGTCCCACTAGATCCATTCCTGACACACACCGCCGGACTAGCCACACCTTACAATTTGCGAAGTACTCTTTAGGAAAAAAAAAATTTTTTTGGGGTTTTTTTTAATTAATTTTTTTTTAAATTTTATTTTAAATAGCATTCATGTGAATCTATATTTTATCTCCTCTCTCTACTTCTTCGTTCTGTATGTTTTTGTATGATTAAGGCTCACGCCGAAACGTCACAACTTTGTAATAGTTAAGTAATAAAGCTGCTCCTACTTTTTCCTGTTTTATACAGAGTTCTGTTCGAGATGTTGTAGAGAAAGGAGTTCTGTTCGAGATTTGTAAAGAAAGGAGTTCTGTTCGAGATGTTGTAGAGAAAGGAGTTCTGTTCGAGATTTGTAAAGAAAGGAGTTCTGTTCGAGATGTTGTAGAGAAAGGAGTTCTGTTCGAGATTTGTAGAGAAAGGAGTTCTGTTCGAGATGTTGTAGAGAAAGGAGTTCTGTTCGAGATGTTGTAGAGAAATGAGTTCTGTTCGAGATGTTGTAGAGAAAGGAGTTCTGTTCGAGATGTTGTAAAGAAAGGAGTTCTGTTCGAGATGTTGTAAAGAAAGGAGTTCTGTTCGAGATGTTGTAGAGAAAGGAGTTCTGTTCGAGATGTTGTAAAGAAAGGAGTTCTGTTCGAGATGTTGTAGAGAAAGGAGTTCTGTTCGGAATGTTGTAGAGGCAGGTTGTATGTTAGTTTTTCTCTGAAAGGTTTGTTAGGACGGTTGTTTGTAATGTAAGGTTTTGTGTGGATTGTCCTCTTTAGGACATATTGTTAGTATGTAGTTTTTTTGTAAATGGATTTGTCCATTTTAGGAAAAACGTATGCTGGAGCTGTTCGTGGAGGTCTGCAAGGATGGATGATTTCGTAGTGTAGTTTTTTGGTTGCTTGTCCTTTTTAGGACAAAAGCGTGTGCTAGAGTGGCTTTGTAGTTGTGAGTTGATTCGTACCGTACCTTTGGACAGAATGGATTCGTGTATAAGCTATGTTGGACAGACAGACAAACAGACACACACACAGACAGACAGACAGACAGACAGATAGATAGATAGATAGATAGATAGATAGATAGATAGATAGATAGATAGATAGATAGATAGATAGATAGATAGGCCCTCCTTTGAATGTCACGTGTGGCATAAATGCCCCCGAAGTACGAAGGCTGCCCGTCGCTGAGGTTTCACATAAACTTTCTACCCAGGTCACGTGATCTAATTTATTGAAGTCTTCTTGAACTTGATATTGCCCAGTCATGTTAAAGACATTTGTCTCAGCCTGACGGTAAAGGTGCCAGGTGAGGTACCAGGTGAGGTGCCAGGTGAGGTACCAGGTGAGGTACCAGGTGAGGTACCAGGTGAGGTGCCAGGCGAGGTTAACCGGCAATGTATGAAAAAGAGAGTGAGTGAGGGAGAGACAGAGGCTAACCAGGTGTAATGGCTAACCAGGTATACTGTCAATAATCAGTCTAGCTGTCAGCCTCAATAATTAGTCCAGGTGTCAGCCTCAATAATCAGTCTAGCTGTCAGCCTCAATAATCAGTCTAGCTTTTAGCCAATCTCGGCGTTCCACGTAACCTTTTGACTAAGTTTAATCATTACTTAAGTTTTGGGTTTGTTTGTTTTCTTAATTAAAGTCAAATACTTGAGACTTTTCTTTTCACTTACTCACTGAGTAGTCATTGGACGGTTATTATTAGCCTCAGTTTCAACATAAGAACAAGGAATAAGTTGGAAATATTGCGAGAATTGTCGCAGTATGGACACGGCTATAGGAAGCGGGCAAATACCGTAAGCGAAATGGTGCAGATCAACCTGGTCGATGCGATTTTATTGCTTTGGTAAAAAAAAAACATAGAAAGAAGAGGATCATCATCATCATCATCATCAGGTTCCGTGCCGACTGGCATTGACTTATGCTTCTCCAGAGTACACGATCCTTCAAGCAGGTCATCAGCTCAGTTGGTGATCTCCTCTCACACCATCCTGTCAGGCTGTCCAGTATCATTTCTCTTGGTCTTCCTCTTGCTCTTCTTCCTTCTATTTTTCCTGTTGTTATAATATTTTCAATGCCCCCTCTTCTCATTGCATGTCCTATGAAAGTACATTGTCTCTCTCTTATTTACTTTTTTTTTACAAGATTTTTTGTCTCTCCATCTCTTCTCATACATTCTTCATTAGTTATTTTTGCTGTCCAGGGGATTCGCAACATTCTTCTAATAAACCACATTTCTGCTGCTTCCAATGATTTTTGTGCAGACTTGCCTATTGTCCATGATTCACTTCCATATAACAAGATAGGTTCAATATAGCATTTTAGGACTCGTTTTCTAACATTTATTGATAAGGATGTGTTGGTTAATATGTTTCTGATTCTCTGAAATGCAGTCTTTGCTTGGCCTATTCTGTTCTTAATTTCTGTTATGCATTTCCCATCCGAAGTTATTACTGCTCCAAGGTATTTGAATATTTGCACCTGCTTTAGAATAGTTCCGTTTTATATTGCATGTTGGTGGATTCTGTTTTTTAGATATAACCATAGTCTCTGTCTTTTTGATGCTTAAAGTAAGGCCTTTCTGTTCACTTTCTTTGGCGACGTTATCCAAGAGATTTTGCAGGACTTGTTGGTTCTCAGCTATCAGTACTGTGTCGTCAGCATACTGAAGGTTGTTAATATTGTGTCCTCCAGTTTTTATGCCTGGTTCCCTCTGAAAATGATAGAACATGAAGAAGAAAATCTTAAGCGCTAAAGTCAGTTATGCCTGTATACCAATCATCATCCTGTGCCATTCCGGTAATCGATCTTTGGTGTCTCCAATTATCGGTTTTTCTTGCTTTTTCTGGTGCCATTTCTTCAGTTTGGTCTGTGCCGCTTTTCTCTCTTTTTTTCGCCGTTGTCGTCGTTTTATTCGAGACTTGAGTTTACGCTGAGTGACGAAATACGAGGGGCTTTCAGAAAGTAATGCACCACGTCGTTTTTTTTCCCCCAGCTAATAATGAAGATAGAAGCGTGAAATTTTGCGCACTTTAAATATGGCATGTGCCGATTATGTGAACCAAATTGCATCTCAACCGGCCAATTAATATGGCTGCCATAACCGTTTAAATGGACCGTGTTAGGAACTTGCGGTATAAGCTGCGAATTGTGATAGAATTTCTCGTTGCAGAGAAGGAAGCTGCTGTGAACATTCATAAGCTTCTATGTGATGTTTATGGAAGTTTTGCAGTCGACAGGAGTACAGTCAGTCGCTAGGTTCAGAGAATCAAAGAATCAATAAGTGGAGGTAAGGAGTTGCATGATCGGCCGCGCTGTGGACGTCCTGCCACAGCCACCAAAGCAGAAATGTTGAAATGCGCTGAGGGCATTATTCTTACTGATAGGCGTAACACTACTCAACAATTGGCCTTATAGCTGTCAGTCAGCAATGGTAGTGCAAATGCAGTTATAAAAGCTCTCGAATTTTCTAAGGTTTGCGCAAGATGGGTTCCTATAAGTCTCACAAATGACCATCCATTGCAAAGGAAAGCAATTTCTTCTGAATTGATGGAGCGTTTCAATGCTGAGGGAGAGAACTTTTTGGCTAACAGATGACGAAACTTGGGCACATCATTCTGAACCTGAGACGAAAAGACAGTCAGTGGAGTGGCATCATCCGCAGTCACCACGAAGAAAGAAATTCAAGACAACTCCTTCAGCTGGAAAGGTCATGATCACTGTCTTTTGGGACATTGAAGGTGTGATTCTTATGGATGTTATGCCAAGAGGAGAAACAATCATTTCGCTAGCTTACATTAAGACATTGAAAAAAAGCAGGCAATGTTTTCGCAGAGTTCGGCCGCAAAAGAATCCACCAGACCTGCTTCTCCTTCATGACAATGCGCGCCCTTACACAATTCTGGCAACACAGGAAGCAATCACCAAATTGGGTTGGGCTGTACTACACCATCCACACTATAATCCCGATTTGACACCATCTGATTTCCATCTGTTTGATCTACTTAAAGATGCGCTCCAAGGGTAAGATTTGAAGATAACCGAGGAGTGATTCATGCACCGAAAAAATGACTACATAATCAAGAGAAAATCTGGTACGGGCTAGGAATACATGCACTTGTTTCGCGCTGGCGTAAAGCCGAACAAGTTGATGGGGATTGTGTTGAATAATACCAATGTTTACATGAAATATCCATGTATATTGTATATACATTTCATGCTTTTTCAATAAACAGTTAGTGAGACAAACGATGTGGTACATTACTTTTTGAACGCCCCTCGTAGTTAGTGGTACATTACTTTTTGAACGCCCCTCGTAGTTAGTGGTACATTACTTTTTGAACGCCCCTCGTAGTTAGTGGATTAGTCTCTCGTGGGTAAAGTTGATGGTTTGAATCTGGTCGGAGGCTGGCGGTCACCTTGCTCTAGAAAAGTGTACTCGGTTTTTCTGGAACTGGAGATGGTTAGATTGACCACATGACCCACTGGTGTGGAAGATGTGGACACTGACACAGATGCAGATAGTGTTTCTGTGGTATGACAGAGTTATCTTTCCTTTACATTTCTGTTCTTGAAATAAATGTTCCATGGGTGAAAAGAGGGTGACGAGAAATAGTCAAGTCTTGTCTAGAGGACGACGAAGGATAGTCAAGTCTTGTCTATAGGATGACGAAAGATAGTCTTGTCTTGTCTAGAGAACGACGAACGATAGTCAAGTCTTGTCTGGTGAATGATGAGAGATAGTCAAGTCTTGTCTGGAGGATGACGAGAGATAGTCAAGTCTTGTCTGGAGGATGACGAGAGATAGTCAAGTCTTGTCTGGAGGATGATGAGAGATAGTCAAGTCTTGTCTGGTGAATGATGAGAGATAGTCAAGTCTTGTCTGGAGGATGACGAGAGATAGTCTTTTCTTGACTATTGAATGACGAGGTATATAGTCAAGTCTTGTTTAACTTTTTTTCTTTCTTTCCTAGTTTATTCTGCGTGACCGTTGCCTATTTACACATGTAGCACATGTTTCGAACAATTGTTAAGTCTGCCTTATCTTTGAAGAATGGCGAAGTGCAGAGTGTACAATCTTGGAAAAACAGACAAAGCAGTTTTGATAAAAGAGAAAGAAAAATACGAGACTGTCTGTGACTCGAACCATGGACTTCAGTTGGACGAGCAACCACCTAAACGATAGAGGACAGCTCACTATCAACTCGGCTACCTTTCTAATGTCTGCTATCTGTGTGCTTTGATTCAGACATTTGTTTCGTTTTTTTTACATTCCATCTTTTTTGAAAATCTGCGACTAATCAATGAAGTTCGAATAAACATTTTTTATTAGATATATTGATCTTTTCGTTCCTTTATCTAAAGAATGGGTGAGAAATATAGTACAATCTCTCTCTGTCTCTCTATGTCTTTCTGTCTCTCCTCTATCTCTCCGTCTCTCTCTTCTGTCTCTCTCTTCTCTCTCTGTCTATCTCTGTCTCTCTCTGTCCTCTGTCTCTCTGTCTCTATCTCTCTGACTTTCCTCTGTCTCTCTATCTTCTGTCTCTCTCTGTCTGTCTGTCTGTCTGTCTCTCTCTGTTCCAAAAATGTTTGAATTTATAATGAATGTGAGCATGTAATAAAGTTTACTTCATGTAACTGCATAAAGCAGAATGTGGAGTGTACGGGAAGAAAGGGTTTATCAATTATTTACTTATTCATTTTATGTTTCTTCATCATTATTGTGCTCATTAACAAATGCTGAATGACTGTGACTAAGTGAAAGCTGTATGATAAAGGGCAGAATATTGGACGGGCCTGCGTGCCCAATTCTTAATTCTCTGAAAATAAAATCTGTTAGTTCGTTCGTTCGCTCTCTCACTGTCTCTGTCTGTCTGTCTGTCTCTCTCTCTGTCTCTCTCTGTCTCTCTGTCTCTCTCTGTCTGTCTCTCTGTCTTTCTCTGAACAATTAGGTGTCCAAGTATCATGGGATTTCCGCAAAGGTCTTCCACAAATGCCGTGGTACAGTCTGTGAGGTAGTGACATAACCAGGGAGTGTAGGACGAGAGAATACCATGGTACAGCCTGTGAGGTCGTTACATAACCGGGGAGTGTAGGACGAGAGAATACCATGGTACAGCCTGTGAGGTGGTTACATAACCAGGGAGTGTAGGACGAGAGAATGCCATGGTACAACCTGTGAGGTGGTTACATAACCGGGGAGTGTAGGACGAGAGAATGCCATGGTACAGTCTGTGAGGTGGTTACATAACCGGGGAGTGTAGGACGAGAGAATGCCATGGTACAACCTGTGAGGTGGTTACATAACCGGGGAGTGTAGGACGAGAGAATGCCATGGTACAACCTGTGAGGTGGTTACATAACCGGGGAGTGTAGGACGAGAGAATGCCATGGTACCGTCTGTGAGGTGGTGACATAACCGGGGAGTGTAGGACGAGAGAAGGAGGGAAGAAAAGATGAAGAGAGCCCTTGAAGTGATCAAAGAGAAAGACTCGGAGATAAGTGTGGATCAAGTGGAATAAAACGTCTTCTTTCTCTCTCTCTCTCTCTCTCTCTCTCTTTCTTTCTCTCTCTGGTGTTCTTTACAGTCGGTGCTGTGAAGATGTTGAGGCACAGCATCGTATCCGCTTGGGAAAGGTCATGGAGACTGTTTTCTCAGCCCATGAATAGAGCTAAATAGCAGGGAATCATACAGTACTTCTTTATCAGACTCCACCACTATGGGAGTACGGCAATGCCTGTCCCGTTAATAAGGCTAGGCCTCTTGCTTGGGGTCGGGGGTAAGGGGACCACCGAGGAGGTGGGACAGGGTCTTGGTCTGCTAGGATTTGCCAACGATGGCGGCATGTCGCTGGTTGTGTAAGTTGTCGGTTGCTAAAAACGAACAGTGCCTTCGCTCCTCCTCCTCTCCCCTCCCCCCCCCCCCCGAATTAACAAGATAAGAGAGAAGAAAAGATACAGAAAACATAGACAAATGATAGAAGATAACAAAGAAGAAAAGATACAGAAAACATAGACAAGTGATAGAAGATAACAGAGAAGAAAAGATACAGAAAACATAGATAAATGATAGAAGATAACAGAGAAGAAAAGATATAGAAAACATAGACAAATGATAGAAGATAAGAGAGAAGAAAAGATGCAGAAAACATAAACAAATGATAGAAGATAACAGAGAAGAAAAGATATAGAAATCATAGACAAATGATAGAAGATAACAGAGAAGAAAAGATACAGAAAACATAGACAAATGATAGAAGATAAGAGAGAAGAAAAGATACAGAAAACATAGACAAATGATAGAAGATAAGAGAGAAGAAAAGATACAGAAAACATAGACAAATGATAGAAGATAACAGAGAAGAAAAGATATAGAAAACATAGACAAATGATAGAAGATAACAAAGAAGAAAAGATACAGAGAACATAGACAAATGATAGAAGATAACAGAGAAGAAAAGATATAGAAAACATAGACAAATGATAGAAGATAACAGAGAAGAAAAGATACAGAAAACATAGACAAATGACAGAAGATAAGAGAGAAGAAAAGATGCAGAAAACATAGACAAATGATAGAAGATAAGAGAGTAGAAAATATACAGAAAACACAGACAAATGATAGAAGATAAGAGAAGAAAAGATACAGAAAACATAGACAAAATGATAGAAGATAAGAGAGAAGAAAAGATATAGAAAAGATAAACAAATGATAGAAAATAAGAGAGAAGAAAAGATACAGAAGACATAGACAAAATGATAGAAGATAAGAGAGAAGAAAAGATGCAGAAAACATAGACAAATGATAGAAGATAAGAGAGAAGAAAAGATACAGAAAACATAGACAAATGATAGAAGATAAGAGAGAAGAAAAGATACAGAAAAAATAGACAAATGATAGAAGATAAGAGAGAAGAAAAGATACAGAAAACATAGACAAATGATAGAAGATAAGAGAGAAGAAAAGATATAGAAAACATAGATAAATGGTAGAAGATAACAGAGAAGAAAAGATACAGAAAACATAGACAAATGATAGACGATAAGAGAGAGAAAAGATACAGAAAACATAGACAAATGATAGAAGATAAGAGAGAGAAAAGATACAGAAAACATAGACAAATGATAGAAGATAAATTCAGGAAAACATGAACAGATTTTCATGGTTAAATGGAACAGAAAACGTGCTCAGACAACACAGGCTAAATGATGAGAAAGAAACAGAATATGTGTGCACGAACATATAAACAAAAGCTGGTTATATCATCATCATCATCATCATCTCTGGGAAGTGTGTGTGTGTGGGTGGGGTGGGGGTGGGGGTGGGAGAGGGCTATCTCCGTGTCGAAGATGAGTTAGCAGACTTTGTCTCCTGCTTTCGTAGTACAACCCGCCAATCAGATTCGTCCAATTGTCTTCTTTTTATCTTCCTTTTCTACTTTTCATGAAGTACAAGTTAGTTTTATATTCCTTCTTTTTTTAAAATCCGCTCTATGTTATTTGGCTGCCTGGTTGATTAGATGTAACCATTCACTCAATGACGGGAGCAAGATTTAAATATATCTTACTTAGAACCCTACAAGCCTTATTGAACTAAAACTCATATTAATTTATTGACACAATGATAGCTATTATGCTTCGTGTACTCTGGAGAAGCATAATAGCCAACGCCAGTCGGCACGGCACATGATGATGATGATGAATGATAGCTTAAAATGTTCCAGATATATCTGAACGATATTTATTGTCTTAAGTGAAGTAAACATCTAACCACTTACCTAACCACTCGGTCTGCTAATCTGGTTGTAGCAGGTTCAAGTCCCAGCTGTGGGGATTTTTTTTTCTGGTACCGCCACAACAACAACAAATGATCTTGGAAGGGTACATGATGGGAAAAAGAAAGAGAGGAAGACCAAGGCCAAGATGGCTGCAAGACATCGTTGATGATCTGCAAATGGATGCATCAGCAGCAGGGCATATTGCTTACAACCGAGAGGCCCACAGGAGTGCTGTTAGGGAGGCAAAGTCCCGCAAGGGACATAACAATGAATGAATGAACCACATCAAAAGCCCCCGGGGTCCACCCAGCCTCTAAAACGGGTACCAGAGAAATCTGGGAAGGTAAGTGCTGCCAGGCGTGATGCTGACCACATCAGACTTTCATGTGTTGAAGGTCCTGGAAATACGGGCCTAACACCGTATCCCTAATATCCTTTAATGGCATGGAAACGAGGATTTTACCTTTTACCTTTACCCTTTGACTTTTTCACTTGCTCTCTATATTCTCTTCGCTAAAAGCATTCACTTCTCTGCTATTTCACGTATAAATGGCGTCAATATTCAGTTTAATTGTGTACACTGTATAGTTTCGGATGCATACTTTCTAGCGTATAGTTTGTGATCTATATGTTTGAATGTAAAAAAGAGAAGTCGAAGAAAAACAAAACAGAAACAGTAGAAAAGGCAGCACTGTCGTTGACGGGTGCTGCAGTTGTACTTCTTTCTTTGAGTCCAGAACTCTCCTAAAACAATACAGGCCACCGTTGTGTTGTCTCACGATCTGGCAGCTCCACGACAGAACGTAACCTAATGTTTACTTTCCAGCTTAAACATGTTTAACAAACTACCTGCAGAAGTTATTATTCTGCTCGTTGGACCCCTGAACCTTTCAAGACACAGGGAAATGTTTCTTCGCTTCTTCGTGCACACAACCATAATTTTGTCCTGATTTGTTTTTTATTGTTTTATTTAAAGGTTTATTGTGTTTCAATGGCTGCTTTCCGTCTCCTAGCCACCAGGGAAGCATTACAGGGGTAACCTTGTCAGAGAGGTTGCCGCCATGTTGAGGTTCAGCAGAGTAAGGTAAAAGAGGATGAGGTTTAAAAAAAAAAAAGGGGGGGGGGGAACTTCACTCAGGGAGGTAGCCCCATGAGAGCGGGTTTGATCCACAAATACATCACAAACTTAATCCTCCGGGAACATAAGTCATTCTTTGGAAGTGGAGCTATGCAAGCAGAACACATTCATGGTTCCCCCCCCCCCCCCCATATCACCTCTAAGTATTTGCATCTAAGACAATAATTAATTTTCAAGGGGTAGCTTGCTCGCAGCAACTTTGCATTTTAACCGTTTTCTTGTTGCCAGTTTATTGTCACATGAGAGAGTTTAAATTCATGACTTTGCATGTTATGAGTTTGTTGGGAGGTCTTTAGCTCTGAGAAAATATCTTGAAAAGCTCTGCAGTGTTTATAATATCTTAATATCAGAAAGTTTATGCCAGTGGCACCACCGCAGTGGCTTAAGATACACGAGCATTGAAAAACAAAGACTTTTAAAAAACGCGAAGTCAGTTTTTACTGAAACAAATCACCTTTGTTTTTCTGGTTCAAGGTCTTCTTTCTGGTCACAAAGATAAAAAAAAGGGAGAAGAAACAAATGCAGAATCTTGATAAACTGTCATATTTTATATTTTAGATGAACTTGACGGGGTAGGAGACAAAGGAATGGAGATTTTAAAAAAATACTCCACGAGGCAGAAATACTTTAGAAGGCTCCTAGTTTGTTTTAGAATGTGACAACTTTTTTCCCTAAGATATTGAATGACATTGTGACCGTGACTTTGTGATATCGAACTTTGTGTTATTGTGACTTTGTGATATCGTGACTTTGAGATATCGTAACTTTGTGATAGAAAAAAAAAGTAAATAAAACATACAAAGATGTATAACACTGTATAGAAATATTGTATAACACTGTATAGAAATACGAAAAGACAACTCGACATATATTACATTTTTAAGATATTTCACCTGTGAACAGAATAATTAAACGTAGTGTTTCATCCGTGAACAGAATAATAAAACGTAGTGTTTTATCTGTGAACAGAATAATTAAGCGTAGTATTTCATCTGTGAACAGAATAATTAAACAGAGTATTTCATCTGTGAACAGAATCAATAAATGTAGTACTTCATCTGTGAACAGAATAATTAAATGTAGTATTTCATCTGTGAACAGAATAATTAAACGTAGTATTTCATCTGTGAACAGAATAATTAAACGTAGTATTTCATCTGTGAACAGAATAATTAAACGTAGTATTTCATCTGTGTACAGAAGAATTAGGTATATTTCTAAAAAAAAACAGGGGGGGGGGGGGTTAAAGTACTTTTTAACAATAATCCGCGAAAAAAAAGTACAGCCATATTGTATGTATTCATACGCCAAGCCAGAGTGAAAGTAGTCGCGTATCTGAATTTACGGAAGTCATCCGATGAAGGAAGGCAGGAAAGCCAACAGAAGAGCACCCCAGCAATGGTCTTCTCACTTTCACTGCCCTCATCGGACCACAAAAGAAACCTGATAAACTTTACTCCTCCAACAATGTCCGTCGATCTTCTGGTGAATGTACAAGTTTATATAAATGTCACCTCTACAACTTATAATGACTTGAACTAACCGGCAATGTCACCTCCACAATGGCCAAGGATCGAGCTGAGTGGTGAGAGTTGAAGGGCCCTTCTATTGAAATCAGTGTTTGAACTTCTCCTAACTTTACGCGACTTCTGAGAGAGCTGTTCTTTAAAAAAAAAAAAAAATGGCTTCCACTATTCCTCATATGCTTATCAGAATTTTAAATCTACCCTGTCTAAGAGACGTATGGAACAAAGAAGAAAAAATATGTGGTACGTCTTCACTACGGTAAAAGGAAATAGACAAAGTGGAAAAACAACAGCCGTAACTGATAAAACGCGAGTGATATAGTTATGTCAACTGAAGGCTTTTACTAATGTTTGCTGTTGGCCAACCACAGACCTCGGATTCGTTTGTTCGAGTTATGGCAAGCCAAAAGATCGCATCTACAATTTCAAGGGATAAAAAAAAAACTTATCATATAATCTAGAACAACACTGAATGTTTCTCACATGCGACAAGATGAAGAATAAGGAGTGATATAAAATATTAGATTTGAATGGCTGTTGTCGTGATGATGATGATGATAATGATGATGATGACGTAGGACTGGACTTAGAGTGAACATAAAAGTTAGTTTCATCAGCCGAGTTCCTCGCCAAGGAGAGCACGTCTGACCCTGCTGGACTGGTGAGACTAAGGTAATAGCAAACGTAATCTTAATCACGGGTAGAATGGAAGAATGATCACCTGGTCTTTATTAGAGTCATTTTTTGTTGCCTGGTTACTTCCGCTCAAGTTTCTTCCTTTGTTTGTTTGTTTTGTTCTTTGTTTCTGTCTTCTTCCTTTTTTCCTCATTTTGTTTGTTTGTGTCTTCATCTTTCCTTCTCTGCTTCCTGCCTTCATTTGTTTCTTCCTTTCTTCCTTTGTTTGTTTGCACCTTTTATTTTTCTTCATTCTTTTCTTTCTTTCTTCGATGTTTGCTTGCTGCCTTGTTTCGTTTATTTGTTTTTGCCTTCTTGCTTTGCAGGTTCCTTTCTTCTTTCTTCTGTTTGTTGTTTGTTTAGTTTTTCCTTCTTCCTTGTTTTCTTTGCTTGCTTACTTTCATCTTTCTTTTGGATATTTGTTTGTATCTTCTTCCTTCTTTTCTTTCTTCCTTTGTGTTTTCTTTCTTCCTTTGTGTCTTCTTCCTTTATTTCTTTCTTTCTTAGTATCTTCTTTTTTCCTTTTTTTCTTCCTTTGTGTCTTCTTCCTTCCTTTCTTTCTTACTTTGTGTCCTCTTCCTTCCTTTCTTTCTTCTTCCTTCCTTTCTTTCTTCCTTTCTTTCTTCTTCCTTCCTTTCTTTCTTCCTTTGTGTCTTCTTCCTTCCTTTCTTTTTCCTTTTGTATGTTATTCCTTCCTTTCTTCTTCCTTTGTGTCTTTTTCCTTCCTTTATGTCTTCTTCCTTCCTTTCTTTCTATCTTATGTCTTCTTCCTTTCTTTCTTTCTTCTTCTGTGTCTTCTTCTTTCCTTCCTTTCTTCCTTTGTGTCTTCTTCTTTCCTTTGTATTTTCTTCCTTCCTTTCTTTCATCCTTTATGTCTTCTTCCTTCCTTTGTGTCTTCTTCTTTCCTTTCTGTCATCATGTGTGTCTTCTTCTTTCCTTTCTTCTTCCTTTATGTCTTCTTCCTTCCTTTCTTTCTTCTTTTCTTTCTTCTTCCTTCCTTTCTTTTTACTTTATGTCTTCTTCCTTCTTTTCTTTCATTCTTTATGTCTTCTTTCCTTTCTTCTTTCTTTGTGTCTTCTTCCTTCTTTTCTTTATTTGATTGTATTTTCTTTCCTGTTTTTTTTTCTTTTTTGCGTCTTCTTCCTTCCTTCTTTGCTAACTTTCTTCTGTCGTTTCATTGGTTATTAGATTGTGACTTCTTCTTTCCTTCCCTTCTTCCTGTGCTTGTGTGTGTCTTCTTTCTTCCTTTCTTTCTTTGTGTCTTCTTCCTTACCTGCTTCCATTCTTCCTGTGTATTTTGTCTACTCTGTTCGTACATCAAACATCTTGAGTAACGAAGACGAAGACGTAGGACTAATAAAAATATATTTAGGTCAACGTCAGGGAGATAACTCCAGTCCAGGTACCTGGGCCAGGTTGAAGCTTGTCGGAAACGACGTTGAAAAAAAAAAGAAAAAAGTGGAAAGACAAGTGGAGTCAATTAAGCAAACATGGCGGGAGAGTCGCTTGTGACGTCATGTGTAAACTCCACCTCCGCCACCACCTGCCCCGCCCTGACCCTTATCTAGACTTCACTGACTGCACACTTCCTCACTATCTCCACAGGCTGATATTAGGCTGATATCATATCTTGGAGTGAATGGAATGAACAGGGGATACTTAACACTTGGCAAAAGTATCCTGACAACTTAAAATGACACGATCAGGCAAAACAGACGTCACAAGAACGAAACTTATCCACGTGACGTGTTCTTTCCAGGGACATTATCCCTGCCAGTGCTTCCCTGGACACAGTGCGGACTTGAGCAAGATGACCAACACCTCGTAGTGAGACATTCAGATTTTCCGTGATGTCCACCTGCCACGAGGGTCGTCCCTTTTCTCTATTACCGGGCGCTCTGTCTTCTGCTGTCCACCTCTCCAAGCTGTTGGCTGTTGTGTCTCTTGATCTGGGCGAAGTATTTCAGCTTTCTAATTTTGATGGTGTTAACGAACCAGTTTTCTCCGACACGTAATCCCATCAACATCTCTTTATTTGATTGTCGTCTTATCCATGATATTCTGAGTGCCCTTCTGTAACATTTCATTTCAAATGCTGTTATTCTCTTTTCTAGTGATTTATTAAGTTAAGAGGGAAACTAAGATGTGAATATAATGTCATGAAATATCTTTGAAAAATACGTTTCTCTCACAATTAAGTGATTTTTTGTGCAAGCTACAAGAAGAATGGAGTTCATACCACAGAATTTATAATACAGAACTCTCCTCTCAAGTGTGATCAAAGAGAAAGGTCTGGATCTATTCGACAAGCTGTATGTCTGTCACGTGAATCTGGAGAGAACAGCTGTCCTGTCCTGGAGACAAGATTCAAGATTTAGTCCGGCCCGGGAGCTTGAAAGTGAGAAAGGTATCTTTTGTGTTTCCATGTAGCTCGACCAGGCATGTATTTCTATGTAGCTCGACCAGGCATGTGTTTCTATGCAGCTCGACCAGGCATGTATTTCTATGTACCTCGACCAGGCATGTGTTTCTATGTAGCTCGACCAGGCATGTGTTTCTATGTAGCTTAACCAGACATGTGTTTCCACATAGCTCGACCAGATATCAGGAGTTAACTTTCATTTTCTTAGCTCATTTTGTCACTCTGTATGCAATGACCTTTCTCTTGTTCAAACGATTAGTTCCAGCTTCCCTTCTTTTATTCCCTAACACAAGAGTCAGGCTTTCAGTTTCAGCACTGCCCTCTTTCCGCGAAATGCCAGAGGTCAAAACACTAAGCTACTACTCTGAAGACACCTTGTTATTAACTTCACATTTCTGTTGCTGTATGTACGGGTGCAGATATGTCTTTATAAGTATAGTGGTGCAACTAGCACGGCCAAGGAACCAGAGGTCAAGACCCTGTCCCATTTATTTCTTGGCGCTTTTAGTAGTAGGCTCAGCCTGGCTAATGAGGGCAGGGCTAGCTAGCGGCCCCCACCAGGGCTAGCTAGGGCTCCCCACCCCCATCATGCTGGAGTCTAACTTAAAGCCTGCCTTTTCAGTCAACACAGTACTGCCAAGTAAAGCGCTCACACTTGGTTACAAGGCTCGGCATTCTTACAGCACCTTCACACGTGAGAATGTCTCATGGCACTTCCAGAGAGACAGAAGAAGAACAGCAACAACCGCAACAACAACAATAATAATAACAACAATAACAACAACAATAACAGCAACAACAACAACAACACTGTCAACAGGTTCATGTATGTTTCAAAACCAAACTCTTTGTGCCAGGGTCTTCTTCCTTCCTTTCTTTATTCCTTTGTGTCTTCTTCCTTCCTTTCTTTATTCCTTTGTGTCTTCTTCCTTCCTTTCTTTATTCCTTTGTGTCTTCTTCCTTCCTTTCTTTATTCCTTTGTGTCTTCTTCCTTCCTTTCTTTATTCCTTTGTGTCTTCTTCCTTCCTTCCTTTATTCCTTTGTGTCTTCTTCCTTCCTTTCTTTATTCCTTTGTGTCTTCTTCCTTCCTTTCTTTATTCCTTTGTGTCTTCTTCCTTCCTTTCTTTATTCCTTTGTGTCTTCTTCCTTCCTTTCTTTATTCCTTTGTATCTTCTTCCTTCCTTTCTTTATTCCTTTGTGTCTTCTTCCTTCCTTTGGCACCTATTACGTGCCAAAATAATATCTGCGAGAATGGTGACAGTATTGAGGCACAACATCGTGTCGGCTTGGGAGTGGGTTATGGCAGCTATTATTTTCAGTCCTTGAATGGAGCTAAAAAGCAGAGAGGATTTGCAGTGCTTCTGTAGCGGACTCCACCACCATGGGACCTTACCGTTCCTGTCCAGTTAACCAGTTTAGCCTTGCTACTAGGAGCTACCTACGGAGAGGTGAGACAGGGTCTTGATCAGCTATGGTTCGTGAACCCTGACGATAGCATGTATGCTAGAAGTGAAGAGTATCTTCAACAAGTGAACAAACACTGGTTTCCTCCCATGCAAGTTCTTAGGTATGGGAGTAACTAATGAAATAACCAGAAGACAAACACAACCAATGAGATTTAAAAATACACAGAAATCATTTAGAGCGCCTCATGGCAACAAACCCTCAACCGCTATCTCGTGTTACGACATCTATCCTCGGACCCACCAGGCTGAGCCCGACGGGTTCCTGAATGTGAAAAACCCACGACCCCAAGAAACACGACCCGGCTACTACCCACTGGATACCCAACCTGCTGGTTAAAACAAAGTATTTCATAACTGGAGTGGCAATATCGGTGACATCATGGCTCCCTGGCTAACAGGCACTTGAGCACGGAAGCTCCAAGCACGAGGGCCCACGCCTAATGCAAACACAGGTTATCGCAGGTGAAAATCAATTTAGGGTATCAGATCTCCTGGATTCTAAGGCGACACGACAAAACATCCAGTTCCTGGATTACAGCTCCCAAATGTTCTTGTATTTGCTGCTATTTGATCGCAGAGTGTCATCTGATATAAATAGAGGGACTAGTCTTCTCGCTGGGCAAGGTTGTTTTTCATCATCATCATCATCATCATCACGTGACATTCCGGGCGGTCATACTCCTCCACAAATCCCAGTCCTTGATATTTCTGAGTAGCTCTGTTGCTGATTTCTTTCCATGCCACAATGTCAGGTCTTCTAACATCTGCTCCCTTGGTCGTCCTCTGCCTCTCTTGCCTTCAGTTTTGCCAGTTGTTATGATGTTTTCCAGTTTCTCTCTTCTCATCACATGCACCAAGAATGATGACTGCCAACAGCCCATGATTCACATCCGTATAGTAAAATAAGTTCAATATAGCACTGCAATACTTAGAGAAAGAGAGGGAGGGAGAGAGAGAGAGAGAGAGAGAGAGAGAGAGAGAGAGAGAGGAGCTAACCTTATAAAACACCTCATAACTCAGTGATATGACCATCGGCGAGTAAAAAGCGCCATAACCTCTTCCCATTGCGATGACCTCATTTATCGTGCATCAGGCAAAAGTATTCTATTGGCTAGAACACTTGAGTACAGTCAGTATACCGTACTCTAAACCCACTCTAATATAGTTTCTATAGAAGCTTTGATTCCACTCTCTGTTATGTTACTTTATCCTTCCTCTTGTACTATGAACTGTTGAGGGAAGATACAGTTGGCGTTTCTGGGCCAAAAGGGAGATCTCAGCGACGCCCATGCCATAATTATCTAATATTTCTGATGCCCTCTATCCATCTCCTTCTCATTCGTCCTCTTATCCGTGTTCTGTAGTTCTTTGGTCGAAGGCTCTCGTGGCTGCCTGGGAGTGTGTCATTCTCATTAAGTGGCCGAACCACGTGATTCTGTGTTTCTCTGTGTGTCGTAGACATGAGATAGTTCCTACCATCTGTCCTATGGTGTCATTTCTTAGATAATCACACCTTCTTTTATCCTAAATGATGTTCCTGTCACATCTTGTTTTTAGTTAACCTAAACGATGTTCCTGTCACACCTTATTTTTAGTTAACGTAAATGATGTTCCTGTCACACCTTGTTTTTAGTTAACCTAAACGATGTTCCTGTCACATCTTGTTTTTAGTTAACGTAAATGATGTTCCTGTCACACCTTGTTTTTAGTTAACGTAAATGATGTTCCTGTCACACCTTGTTTTTAGTTAACGTAAATGATGTTCCTGTCACATCTTGTTTTTAGTTAACCTAAACGATGTTCCTGTCACATCTTGTTTTTAGTTAACGTAAATGATGTTCCTGTCACACCTTGTTTTTTGTTAACGTAAATGATGTTCCTGTCACATCTTGTTTTTAGTTAACGTAAATGATGTTCCTGTCACACCTTGTTTTTAGTTAACCTAAACGATGTTCCTGTCACATCTTGTTTTTAGTTAACGTAAATGATGTTCCTGTCACATCTTGTTTTTAGTTAACCTAAATGATATTCCAGAATATAACCCGATGGTTACGCTTCCGTGATCAGATGCTTGAAGTCGAATCAACGAAGGGTTATTCTTGAGAGAACAAACAGACGGCTCAAAGAAGCTTTATTCTGGAGAGAACAAACAGACGTCTCAACAAAGATTTATTCTTGAGAGAACAAACAGACGGGTCAAAGAAGCTTTATTCTGGAGAGAACAAACAGACGTCTCAACAAAGATTTATTCTTGAGAGAACAAACAGACGTCTCAACAAAGATTTATTCTTGAGAGAACAAACAGACGGGTCAACGAAGCTTTATTCTTGAGAGAATAAACAGACGGCTCAACAAAGATTTATTCTTGAGAGAACAAACAGACGGCTCAACGAAGCTTTATTCTTGAGAGAATAAACAGACGGCTCAACGAAGATTTATTCTTGAGAGAACAAACAGACGGCTCAACGAAGCTTTATTCTTGAGAGAACAAACAGACAGCTCAATGAAGGTTTATTCTTGAGAGACCAAACACAAAACTCAGCTATTGGACTCTGTGGTAGAGGAAATCCGGCGTCATGTTCTAGCTGTGGTCAGCAGACTTGTCATTAAGACCCTTGTCCGTCTGGAGAAAAGAAGAAAAAAAAACTGGACGTGTGCGATGATTAATCCCAGGCCTTTATCGGCATGACGAGCCACGTTTCCTGCCTGTGTGTTGATAACAGCAGAGTTTAATATAGCAGCATCTGTCAAAGCTGTAGTAAGTTCTTCTTCTTCTTCTTCTTCTTCTTCTTCTATCTCCCTAGAACTACGAGCTACTGTTCTTCGCAGCTGAGTCAGGCTGTTGTGACACAGCCTCCTATCAGACTGGGAGCAGGTTATAGCAGCTACTTTTCCAGCCCCTGAGTTGAGACAGGAAGTAAGAGGTATGCAACGCAGGCTCCACCACTATGAGGACTACAGCGATCCCTGTCCTGTTAACTAGGTCAGGCCTGTTACCGTGGGTATGAACAGAGAGGTGGGACACGGTCTTGATCAGCTGTGGTTTGCCAAACTCTGACGCCCGCATGTGAGCTACGGGTGGATGATTACCACAAAGTGTACGCGTAAATACCACCCCTATGTCTCCATATCGAAAACAAACGCTGAAAGCACAACACGGAACAAACTGGTCGTCCACGTCTGTAACTGCATTAAACTTGTTATCACGTACAAGTTTCTAACGTTGTGCTAGAAGAAACGGGCTCTGTAGCAAGTAGTTGAGCACTCGTACTCATCACAAACCTAGACTTACAGCTCACCTGTCACGTATATAACCTTACACCACCCCTCTCCCCCTACTCCCAATACCCACAAAATGCCACATTCTTTCACCAACAATGTCGACATCAAAGAATCTGGTACAGCGGCTAAACTTGTACACACAAGAAACGAAACAATTCTAGTAGTCCACGTTGTTCGCTCACCCACGCAGTTTACGTCAGCGTAAAGTTCGCAGGTGCGCCCCAGGTACGTTCAGGTATTTACGTCGTACGTAGAATTAATTTACCTGTGCAAAATCATTAATACATTTACACTTTCTGTAGGTGTCCGCTTGACCGTTTACAAAAAAAAAAAGTAATCCAGTTTATAATCTAATCCTCTGAAAACGTGTTTTGTCATGTTTTGACAGATAACAATAATCCGTGCAATCATTTCCCCCAGCAACTGAGTGTTTACTTCACTTAAGACAATAAATATCGCTCAGATATATCTGGAACATTTTAAGCTATCATTGTGTCAATAAATTAATATGAGTTTTAGTTCAATAAGGCTTGTAGAGTTTTATGTATGTATATATATATGTATATATATATATATTGCTCCCGTCATAGCGTCAATGGTTACATCTAGTCAGATTATGTTGCACAATTTGTCGATGACTGTTTGGTGTTACTAATGTTTAAGTAGGTAACTTGTAAGTAGTTCGCGCGTCCCAAACAAGTAATCTCTGTTTATCATCATCTTGTGCCATCCACAGTGGAAAGGTTGGCTCTAGTTTGTTATGATCCCTGTAAGAGATCTCTTATAAAAGAGCCAAGAAAAAAAAGAGAGAAGATCTAAATGGCTCTTAGGTGTATTTGCAGGAAAAATAAAAGAAAGGGAACCAAAAAAGCTAAATGTCCTGTTCAGAAATCTCCAGGAGTGTACTAAATGAGTAGTCGTGATCGCCAACATCTACATGCACCTGAGATAATGAATGAATTGTTTCAAAAATAAATTACAGGCTTCCACGATCCCTGAAGTGAAATGAAAGAGGTGATCTCAGGAGCACCCCCATAATGGCCGACTGTAATGTCTAAGTTGGTCGGAGAGAAGAAAATGTAAATAGTTCGCCTTGTTACAAGACAAAATTTCCGCAGTCTTTTGTCATTTTCACGTATGAACTTATTTCATCTTAAACTAAACACGGAAAGTATCGTGGACACATGTTCCGCTTATCTACATAAGCAAATACTTCATGTATATTTGTTCTAGATCTAAATTAGATCTTGATCTTTGACTGTTTTCGATGTCATTAACTTCTGTACGAGTGCCTGAAAGGCCCAGATGTAATATGATGTCCTTCTGCCACAGACAGCCAATATTGAATGAGAAATCATACCAGGCCAAAGGGGCCTCATTAGTTCACGAGTGTTTGGCATCAGCTGCATTACTTTGTAAAACACTACACACAGAAAAGAAATATTTTACTCCATTAAACATCATGTGAAGTATTTCATCAAATATATCAAAAACTATAAATCTTGTGTTCAGAGAGAGAGAGAGAGAGAGAGAATACTCCGGAGTTTTTAACAGAGTTCAGTTAAAGAGGAACTTATAGGGTAGGCACTGCAGAATACTTACTTAACGTGAAAAAGAAATATCACCTTCACATGTGAATAAATATTACCTATTACATTTTCTTTGTTGTTATGTACAAGGTCAGATATCAGCACAGATATCTCTCAATAGAATCAGAGGTCGGAACATTGGTTTCTTGTCTCTCGGACAGTTCGTGATGGAAATTTGTACTGAACATATCAGCTTTCCTCCCCCCGGTGATAAAGAGAGAAGACACATTGGTAGAAGAGGGGGGAGGTGGTGAAAGATAGTGGATTATACCGATCCAGACAAACTGTGTTAAGTCAGCTAAAGTGATTACTCATCACGGAGGAGCTAACCGAGGTCAAGAGTTGAGACTAGGAAAAAACCACACAGGGTATGTAATAAAGAAAGAAAGAGGGGTAGAGATTCGGGTGGACAAGAAGGCTGAGAAGCCGATTACATGACCGGATAGACATGAGGTGGTCGACATTATTCCGAATGCTAGTACAGGCTCGAGAGAAGAATTATAACTTTCCTGGGTTTAAGAGAGACGGGAGACAGCCAGGAAGTTACCAGGACACTAGCAGGTAGAAAGGTGTGACGTCAGTCAATATAGCTGTGACGTGAGTTCTTCGTCAAGAACTGCTTTTTTTAGGAAGACGTATCTGAGCAGTCACCCAGGGAAACTAACCAGGTAATTCTCCAAGCTGCGAGCAAGTGGAATGTATTTATTGTGTGCTCACCTGGACGTCTTGAACAGTAGCCGTTGGCTGTCGTGTGAACTGCACCGTTACTGAACTAATAACACCTCTTATTTAGATACATGTGTGGTCTGGCTAAAGGAACATCACAAACTATGTAACTCTTATGTCTGTCGTATACAAGAAAGGTTAAAGAAGATGGTTATCAAATTTTGCGGTTGAAGAGCCTGATTGAAGGTGTATGTGTAAACTAACCATAAGGTAGAACATGGTTAAGAGATGGTGGTTGTTGTCCATGCTCAAATATAGAACAATCACAACACAGAGAGATCATACCAGAGGTAAGAGATGGTGGTTGTTGTCTGTGCTCAAATATAGAACAATCACAACACAGATAGATCATACCAGAGGTAAGAGATGGTGGTTGTTGTCCATGCTCAAATATAGAACAATCACAACGCAGGTAGATCATACAAGAGTAAAGAAATGGCGAATGTTGTCCATGCTCAAATACAGAACAGCCATAACACAGGTAGATCATATAAGAGATAGGAAACAGTGAATGTTGTCCTTGCTCATATATAGAACATCCACAACACAGATAGATCACATAAGAGGTAAGAGTTGGCGAATGTTGCCCATGCTCAATACAGAACAACCACAACACAGGTAGATCATATAACAGGGGTGAGGGATGTATTTTGTCTGATGATCTGAGAAGCCGTGTTGTCTTTCAGTCTATGACAGTTTTCTGCTTGTATGTTGATAACAGGCGTGCAAATATATACTTAAAAGTAGTGCCGTACATATAGCACTGCCGGCTAACCAGAGGTCAAGACCCTATCCTACTTCTATGTTGGTGCTATTAGAAACAGGCTCAGTAGAGAGTGTTCTCATTACCTGCACCACACAGATCCTGGTCTGTATCCCTAGTCCTTCCGAAGAGGGGTCAGTCCACCATCTATAGTACAATGGTTCCCAACCTTTCTTTGACCGTGTTCCTGAGCTAGCAATAATACATGACCCACAAACCCATGAAGAAGTTTGAAAAAACAAAAAGATTAACTGTTTCAGTGCCTTTAACATAATATCAGTCTGGCACTTAGATGACCTTAATCATGGCCTGATATATGTGCACTGAGGCAGAACATGCTTAGCCAGATGGGCTAGTTGCCTGGTGGAGCGCGTTAGTTTCTTGATGACATCTGTGCTCACAACTTGTGATGCCCGAGAAGTTGATGACATCTTGTGCTCACAACTTGTGATGCCCGATAAGTTGATGACATCTTGTCCTCACAACTTGTGATGCCTGAGAAGTTGATGACATCTTGTGCTCATAATTTGTGATGCCCGAGAAGTTGATGACATCTTTTGCTCACAACTTGTCATGGCCCAGCTGTTGATGATATCTTGTGGTCAGAACTTGCGATGCCAGAGTTGCTGATGACATATTGTGGTTACAACTTGTGATGCCAGAGCTGTTGAGATTCGGGTGGACAAGAAGGCTGAGAAGCCGATTACATGACCGGATAGACATGAGGTGGTCGACATTATTCCGAATGCTAGTACAGGCTCGAGAGAAGAATTATAACTTTCCTGGGTTTAAGAGAGACGGGAGACAGCCAGGAAGTTACCAGGACACTAGCAGGTAGAAAGGTGTGACGTCAGTCAATATAGCTGTGACGTGAGTTCTTCGTCAAGAACTGCTTTTTTTAGGAAGACGTATCTGAGCAGTCACCCAGGGAAACTAACCAGGTAATTCTCCAAGCTGCGAGCAAGTGGAATGTATTTATTGTGTGCTCACCTGGACGTCTTGAACAGTAGCCGTTGGCTGTCGTGTGAACTGCACCGTTACTGAACTAATAACACCTCTTATTTAGATACATGTGTGGTCTGGCTAAAGGAACATCACAAACTATGTAACTCTTATGTCTGTCGTATACAAGAAAGGTTAAAGAAGATGGTTATCAAATTTTGCGGTTGAAGAGCCTGATTGAAGGTGTATGTGTAAACTAACCATAAGGTAGAACATGGTTAAGAGATGGTGGTTGTTGTCCATGCTCAAATATAGAACAATCACAACACAGAGAGATCATACCAGAGGTAAGAGATGGTGGTTGTTGTCTGTGCTCAAATATAGAACAATCACAACACAGATAGATCATACCAGAGGTAAGAGATGGTGGTT